>JAECUM010077914.1:0-11683 GCA_016617855.1 Megalonaias nervosa
TATATATATATATATATATATATACATATATACATATATATAATTATGAAATAATGTCCCCAATTGAAAAATATTCCAGTAGACGCTCATGGTCACCAGGGATACCTGACTGTCACCTGAAAGATATCGTAGTCTTTAAGTCCTAGCATAGTGAGCTAGTCCTTGTGCCGTGAAATAATGAGCTGGTTCAAGCTAGTGGTAATCATACATACATTTCTGAATTCCTCAAATATCTCAATTAGTTACAAAGTGTCAAGGTAATCATACAGACCATCTAATGTCTTTTGCTTGATGAGATTCAGAACATTCTCAGCATAAGCATAATTCTCATGCTCGGAGACTTCATTAATACTTTCCAGTGTGTGTTTATTAAGTCTCACTGAATCTACGACTCAGTGATAATGCCAATTTAGTCTCACTGAATCTGAAACTTGAGTAATACTTCTTAGTACGTGCCAATTTATTCTAATTGAATCAGAGACTTGAGTAATACTTGTCGGAGTGTGCCAATTTAATCTCATTGTTCAGCAGTACTTCTCGGTATATGCCAGCTTAGTCTCATTGAATCTGAGAGCTCATTAATACTGCTCAGTATGGACCAGTTTAGTCTCATTGAATCTGAGAGCTCATGAATACTGCTCAGTGTGTACCAGTGTAGTCTCAATTGAATCTGAGACTTAAGAAATACTTCTTAGTGTGTGCCAATTTAGTCTCACTGAATCTTTTAAACGAATTCATGAACTAATATGTGCAGTGCGCCGGCAGATCTGAGTCTATGCAGTTTGCAGTTGGACTCGCCTTGTAAGCGAGTATAGACGGTAGTTCATTTCTAAGCACCGCCTTTGTCATCAGGAGAGCATCATAATCGGATTGGTTATGGATAAATATAGAAATGTACTTGGACTACTTAATTTCAGTAACTTATGGTATATTTATCGGATCCATCTCAGCTGTGTGCCGTTCATATTATTATAGCGTACCTTTATACAGTCTCTACATTGATAAATTAATGGCTTGAAATGCTTAGATATATACTAGATATACAAGCACAACCCTGATGGTACATGTCCACAAGTATGGTTTTTCGTGATATTCATTCTTGCGTGAATTGATTCGAACTCACGCTACACTGGGAATCTTTGCCTGATGGTTTGTATAGGGGAATTTAATTTCAAGAACCATTCTTTGGGATAGCAGGAACTGATTCCATTCTGGAAGTCATAACACATTCTGATCTTATGCCTTTTTTGTATTATAGCGGCAAAACATTCAATGAAATATATATTTTGCTACTTGGTACTAACATGTGATGACCATCTTTATAGCTATTCGATCTTTTTTTTTTTAGTCTACCACTATGACGTCCACATTTTTGCTATCCTGATATGCACAGCTCAGGTTACCTAAGTGAGATTTTCCGCCTCGGATGTTGGAGGTTGCTGGTTCAAACTCCGGCCGAAACATACCAAAGACTTTTTACAAACAGCTGCCTCGCATGGCGTTAGGTATTAAGTGGTTAGTGTTAGGCCTGGTGTTAGGATAATGTGACTGGGTGGGACATGATGCTACATGTCTGCTGCTGATGCCACGTTGCTAGACATCAATATAAACTGCCACACTGCAGACATCGTAGCGATATGACTGAAAAATTGTTTAAATACCTAAGTGTTATGTATATTTAATTTAATTGTTTGTTTGTTGATTTAATTTTTTATTTCATTGCATGCTATTGTAATGTAACAGTGTATGCTGGACTTGACCTTGTCCAAAATTGAGATTATTTCTACTTGACCTGATAGACTTGTTTAAATTTCTTTTATGTAAACAACTAATAATAGGTTCATTATTCTGTATGTGATTGAGCTTATTATCAGGATTATTATTCAGGTAAACAAGAAGGAGTAAATATGTTGATTTTGGTCAGTGTTTTGGAGATTCCTAAGTGAATTTTATAGCTTATTGTGTTGAAAATAAGCAAGGCTCGTTAGATCATTCTAGAAGGTTATTTTCCATTAGGTAATGGTTGTTCTTAGAAAATGCTAATTGTGACCTGAGGTCTAGCAGAGAACTATATAATCTTGTGACTGTGAGGATATTACCAGTCGTGCTTTAACATCTAGCGCCTTAAAGTTGCATTATGTTGTGGCCAGCTTGGGTTGAATTTTATTTTCTTCAAATTACTGAATTCAAGTGATTATTTTCTCTGGAAATACAAAAGTACTCTGATAAAGTTCTTGAATAAAGACATTCACTAGAATTTATACTGAATTCAAACCTGGAAAAATATTTCTTGATTCAACAAGAGACTGCTGACACATCAGCACTTCGTAGGCTATAACAGACACGTCATCACCTTCAGTTTTGGATTAGTTCGGGACTTGAACTGAATTTTATTCAGGACTTTTTATTATTAGCACTTGTGTCTTTAATTCTTGGGTTATTTTTGGATTTAATTTGCAATACCGTAAGTTCTTTTTCTCATTTTCCCTTTGCATTTTGGGGAAATACATTATTTGTTAAATTGTACAAAGCTTGTTGTCTTTCGTTCTTTTCTGTTACTTATTTTCGTAACACTAAGTCACACACACACACACACACACACACACTATGTTGATATTATTGAGACTGTCCTTTAATATCACGTAGACATTTTCAGATAAGTAACATTCTTCATCAGTCTTTGAGATATCCTTATCCGACATTGATTAAATCAATAACAATACTTGTCAAGTTGATAGTCAAAAGGTTTAATATGAGTAGCAGATCGATTAAATCAGTAACAATACTTATCTGAAACGGACATGAATTAAATCAACACTTGCCAAATTAACAGTCAAAAGGTTTAATCTGAATCGGACATCGATTAAATCAATAACAATACTTGTTAAATTGATAGTCAAAAGGTTTATTAAGATTGCTAGATACAAACGTAAGTGTTGATTCAAGTGCATATACGAAACACCTATTATCCGTGTTCATGATATTAACCTTAGTCGTTTGTATTTCATAGACATGATCTACCAATAGCGCAGTAAGTTGATCTACGCAGTAAGTTGATCTACGTGCATGGTAAGATATCCTAGAAGACTAAATAGATATGATTATCAGTGACAATGTCTCGTCCGCATTTAGCTATTAATATTTATTACATATAATCGAGTATATCGATAAGATGATCATTGGTAAAAATAGCTTCAACCTGAGTTACACTATACTAAGATGTCGCATTTGTTTTTTCGGTATCCCGCGAGTTGTAGAGCTTATTGGTAACATCCCGTGGGTTATAACACTTACTGCTAATATCCCGTGGGTTATAACACTTGCTGGTAATATACCGTAGGTTATAACACTTACTGGTAATACCCCGTGAGTTATAACACTTACTGGTAATACCCCGTGGATTATAAAACGTAGTGGTAATATACCGTGGGTTATAACACTTACTGGTAATATACCGTAGGTTATAACACTTACTGGTAATACTCCGTGGGTTATAACACTTACTGATAATACGCCGTGGGTTATATCACTTACTGGTAGTATACCGTGAGCTGTAAAACTTGATGGTAATATACCGTGGGTTGTAGAACTTACTAGTAATATCCCGTGGGTTATAAAACTTACTGGCAATATCCCGTGGGTAGTAGAACATACTAGGAATATTCCGTGGGTTGTAAAACTTACAGGTAATATCCAGGTCTACCTTCAGAGCATTATCAAAGTCAGACACATAACAATTTATTAGCTTTACTGTAGTGTTCTTATAGGCGTTAGGAATGCTAATACATCGTTGTTAATACGTGATACAAATTTTTATTCTAGCAGATGATAATTAAACTAGCCCTGTCTGTTAGTTACATACAATTGAGGTGGCTATATCATTTCCCGAATCGCCCTGTGATAAGGTTCTAAGGTCGTAGATATAACTCTGTGTCCGATAATATATCCCCGGTTATATGTTATCACAGTACGTATTAATAGTACGCAGAGAGTAGAATTAGTGTCACTAATATGTATCCTTTTGAAAGACACGCACATTTAGCCATGGCTTCGTATGAACCCTTTTGAAAGACACGCACATTTAGGCATGGCTTCGTAGGAACCCTTTTGAAAGACACGCACATTTAGGCATGGCTTCGTAGGAACCCTTTGAATTTCACAAGAAAATTTAAGTAGAAAAGAGCCATGTTTATAAATACTGTAGGTCTTTTGGGGTCACATTATGATGGTGAACTTGACGGATAGTGGCGATAAAATGAGTCTATTAATGCACTATTAGGCCACTTTCAGTGAGACTTTGCTCTCTGTGGTAATATAAAAATTTCTTAGCTTTTTATAACAGTTCTTGGGTCATTTATAGTTGTCATTTCTCTTCCCAATACCTGCCAGTGTCTTTTCCTGTTGATACATATAGCATTCGACTGGATAACTTCAACCGGTGTCATACAACACAGTAATCTTCTCTCCATTTAACCGTAGCTGTTGCTGTATTCGACCATTCCACAGGTTTACACTTTCTATCAGTGTCTGGTGTCACTACATTTATCGTGGGACGATATTTCCTGCAGATCTTGAGAGTATGGCCAGGTTTGTTGCAACCGTAGCACACAACTTCATCTTTCTTACCAGGGGTACCTTTATCTACCCCTTGGGACTTTCCTGAGCCACGGAATTGATCACGGCCGGGATTATCAGCCCCTAGCTTCCCACCATTTTGACCATTTCGCCTAGGAGGTGTCAATCCGTTAGCTCTCCTAAAGTCAGTGACGCTGGTCGATCCCTGCCACTCCATGTGGTCGGACGAGAGTGTGCGCTCTCATATCGCTCAGCCATCACACTGGTATTTTCTAAGTTTGCGAAATCACGCTCCGCTAAAGATACGATCAGGTCTTTCCGATACGTACTGAGGACATGTTCTTTCAAGATCTCTTCCCGTATGCCTTCATAAGTTAGCGTGGCGCCTGTCATTTTAATCCATTTATCGAAAAGCACGCGCACACGAGTATGAAATTGTGCGTGTGTCTCCTTTGTTTGCTTAGACGACTCTCTGAAAAGTTTGCGAAAACTTTCAGCCGACAACTCGTAATGCCGTAACAGCGCTTTCTTGAGAGCATCGTAGTCATCTATTTCAGTGGGTTCCATATTATGGTAGACATCCTTGGCGGCTCCTTGCAAAAATGCAGAAATATTAATGACACACTGGTCTTTGGGTATATGATGGATTAAAGCTAACTTTTCAAATTGCGTTAAAATGTTATCGATGATTTCGTCCTTGTTGTTAAACATCGGCATTGTTATCTGGACGATACATCTATCCTCTGATCTTTTACTTGAGGGTCTTGAATGTTTATTCAGTTCTTCGCCCCTCCTAGATTCCGCTTCGATCCTTAGTCTCTCCATGGCTAACGCATGTTCTCTCTCCCTGGCTCTTTCTTCGGCTTGCAATCTGGCTAACTCGATTTCTCTTTTTTTTCCCTTTCTTCGACTTGTCTGATTTTTTCTCTTTCTTTTTCCTCGGCTTGTCTCATCCTTTCTTTTTCCTCGGCTTGTCTCATTCTTTCTCCTTCTTTCTCTGCCGCCTACTGTTCTCTGTATTCCCTGAGACTCTGCTCTACAAATTCCGCTAATTGGGTCCCTTCATAACCTAATTTGTCTCTACCAATAGACTTAAACTCTCTGACTAACTGCCTATCAGTTGCCATCCTAGTCTACTCGACTGTATCACCAACCAATTTACTTAGCTCAAGTATTTACTAACTTCTTACTGCCTTACAGGAAACAGCTTCCCTAAGAATACTCACTCGTATTCTATTCTAGCAAGGTCTTAACCTACAGATTTACTTAAATCACTCAAACAACCTAATAGCTTTTGGCAGTACAAAACTCTGAATATTCCCCAAATTCAGTTTGCTCGCACCAACAATGTGCAAATTACTACCCCGGGACTTCTTTAATAGCTCTTCTCGCAAGAGTAACTAAAAGCAATATTTCTTCTGAATTAACCTGAATTCAGACAACGACCACACTATCAAGCAGTTCATGTACGGAATCTTAATTTCTTGCAATGTCATAACAAACATTAAAGAAAATATCAACAATGGCATGCACAAATTACAGAATGCATAGATATTGACTCGATTCACACTCGTAATTCTTTGCTTAAATAATAACCAAATTTATGACTGCTATGTTACCCTATTTCTATTCAATATCCCGGACGATAGACCTCAACTTGTAAAGGGAGGCGGAGGGGGGAAGGAAGACGTGGAGACGTGCGGTGTGAACCTCTGTTAATTGATTTGGCGATCGTTATCTAGGGGATGACCTCGCTCGATGTTATTGCCCAGTGTGAATAGAAATATAGAGCACTGACAGAGAACTGAGCAAAACTATTGAGAAGAAATAAAACAAATACGAGCCCCCTTAAACAATAAAAATAAAATAAATTTCATTAATTAATACATAAACTAAAATTGCAGTAACAATCCAACCGATTTACATTAATGGAATTTAATAGCAGTGTTCAATTTACGGATTCGTTCATCATAGTAACGAGTGGTGAAAACAGTACAATGTTCACGCCCGACTTGCATCACCACGTCTAGCGTGTATGCTTGGTTCTTCCTCTTGACCCTTCTATTCTGAACTTTCTATTTGCGGACTTCCCTCTTGGACTGTCCTCCTCGGGGAGGATACAGAAAGCTGTTCCCTTAATGTTGTTTCTTTTCCATACAAACCGTGCGTCCTAGCACCATAGCCTGTCTTTTCATTTCAAGACAGCTATCTGGCCTCTCTACTTTGTTAACGAGGGAAATCTCTATTCTCAGATTTTTCCACCAGAGTCTCAAATTCGACTTCTCGCAAGCAAAATTGGACTAAAGAATTCTGAGCCAAGTCGCTACCTTAAATTCACATTACTTCCAAAGTGTACGCATTAATTTTAACTGACCAATCGAAAGCAACTGTTCCTAAATTTTTCCCAATATAATCATGTCTTTCATCAGTTTTTGACAGCCTAGGATATGATGCAATTAGCTTTACTTTGAAGATCAATTATTTGACATGCGGTCCTTTAACAGATACGGTCGTAGTTCTAATGTACTCTCTGCCAATATACCGTCACGATGACTGGGTCAATTCCACTGAGGCTTAAACGTAGGCCCTTTTATGTTTCACAGATGAAACAAGGGAAATGTCAAAGTGAACTTTCTCAAAGACTTTTCTGGATTGACTATGATAAAATTTTAATGCACAATTTATTCAACTTTAGGATCCAGTACTTCCTCAAAATTCGACACATTACAAACTGCTACCTGCATCTAAGTCATATCAGTCATGTGCTTATTTTAGTCACTCGCTTAGAGGGATATCGTTTATCTTTCAGTTGGATTTTCCTTTAAAAAATGCCCATTTGGAGTACTCGAGCCTAAATTGACAGTTTCACACACACACACACACACACACACACACACACACACACACGCGCGCGCGCGCGCGCGCGCGTGCAAAACAATTAAATATTTGTCCAAATAACGCTATCAATGTTCAAATTACCATTTCATGGAGCATTTTCTTTTATTTTTCCATTCTTTCTATTGTCATACACACAGACACTAACACATTAACACATATGCCACAATAAATGTCAGCCCATAAATATTGCCTTTTATGACGATCTCTCATAGAATCAGATACCTGAACTACTTTTGATTGTAAAAAAATTAGTGGGGGCCCCTTGTGGTTGAGTGGTCTAAAGCGCTCACCGTTACGGATCATTGCCGTCTCACCTCTACGTGGGTTCGAGTCTCGGGTTCGGCCAATGTGTGTATGTGAGAAAGCTTGCCAGTAGCTTTTCGTGGGTCGGTGGCTTATTCCGGGATTTTCCCGTATACTTCCTCCACCATTAATACTGGCCGCCATGTATAGCCTATCTTGTGTTGAAAAATGGCGTTAAACCCTATAACAACAACAATAACAACAACAAAATTATTGACTTCTGCACTCCTGAACGCATTATTACTAGACAATGTGTATACTTCTGTATATGAAATAGCTATGGCTTACATGTGGACTAAAATTTATAAAATAGGTACGAAAATCTGAGAGCTGAAATGTGCTTTATTCATGAAATAGTGTGTTTCCTAATGAAACAAAAGCTAATAAATAACTTCGTCACATTAACATGTGGTGGCATAATTCTTTATAGACACCTAATTTCAGAGCGTAATTTTCTCGCTAATTGGAACAACTGCATCGTTGCATCTCTGAGACTGTGTCCGGATTTCTGTATCTCATTAAAGAAAATTACCGTTTTTCGTACATTCAAAATGTTGTTGTTACTGATAGATGAGAGCACAAAAAGAGTGACTCATTTGTGAATTGTGGCGTCTGAAATTAGCCAAAGAAGGAAAATAAAAATTGATTTTTAGTTTAACTAATGATGCATTCTAAACGGACTGAAACATCAATAGAGGCATCTGGGTTCTGTCGAGGAATATACAAAGCCTATACTTAAATAAAATCTAAAATCTTGCGATGCTGAAGTCGAAATAAAATTAAATAGATGATGATTGTCTACACTGGTTTATGTAGACTGATTTGTACTGACTGTGAAATAGCATCACGGTTTTCCAAGCTTTAAGCCCTGGTAGAATAGAGGAGGCACACTTCTTTACACTAAACTGGATAGTGGTAAAAATAATTTATATATTTCTTTTGAATTAAAGAATGGATGTGTTTTTTAACCTTTAATTAATAAATGCGTGACTGTTTTGTAAAACGTTGTAGGAAACAATGCTTATTTTAGAACACGTCCTAAAAAAAATACTTTAAAAATGTCTTACTCTGATCAAGAATTATACTTTCGTCCCAATGTAATAAGTATGGTAATAGTTGTGTCAGGCGCTGTTTGTAAAATTAATTGAAATAGTCCTCCTTGCGAAAGTGTTAGGTCTTATTTGTAAAATTGACTGAAATGGACCCGCTTGGCAATGTGTCAGGTGTTACTTGTAAAATTGATTGAAATGGACCCGCTTGGTCATGTGTCAGGTGTTATTTGTAAAATTGATTGAAATGGACCCGCTTGGTAATGTGTCAGGTGTTATTTGTAAACTTGATTGAAATGGACCCACTTGGTCATTTATCAAGTGATATTGATAAAATTAATTGAAACTGGGCTGCTTGGTCACGAATGCATATCAAGCAATTGTAACATAATTTTCAGGATTAGAACAACTACCCCCTTAAATAACCTTTTTAAAATATCCAGCAGTTTTGACATTTGTTGAAATTAATATTTTAGAACATTTAATAATAGAAGTGATAATATTTCTTTGTGTAGAGAGTTTTATAACCTAATAATGGAGGGTAAAAAGAACAGAAAAAAATGGTATTTTAATTTAAATTTTATTGACTACGATTGTCATGATGGCAGACTGTCAGTTCAAGTCTGTTTAATTCTTCTGCTGGGCAAGTATCTCATACCTCAGAAGCGTATTCAAAGACAAGACGCATTAAGAAATGCAATGATATGCAAGAGTATGTCTATCTATCCATCTATTCATCTCTCTCTCTCTCAGATATACATATATATATATATATATATATATATATATATATATATATATATATATATATATATATATATATATATATATATATATATATATATATATATATATATAAAATTAAAACATATTTGAGTAATTATTCCCTAACAGCATTATTGTTTTGTTTCCTACCAGCAAAATATGTTTGGCGTGTGTCACAATGATTTGGCACTCAATCAAGCCCCGCCTCTCCTATTTCGAAACTTGCACAACAGCATGCATGCATGCTTGGACAATTATTTATCATTGTATTATGGGAATCTTTCTTTGACACTTACATTCACCTCGCGACGCAAAGAACTGATCTGAAAGATCATCTTACGCTCCTACACACAGGACAGAAAAGGCCTGACAACCGTGAAAATTTCTTGCCATGTGGTTGACTGACTTCGCTAGTGTAGGGAGTACCATTAATACTGTTTGAGAGATTTATATCACAGCTAACTGAATTCATTGCATCTGTTGGAGTTCACTTTATTAAACAGAGTGTAAAAAGTTAAAATACATAGCAGACTCTTGTCCAATAAAACGTTTTGTTAGAAAATTTTAACATAGAGGGGTACCTATTTATCATATATTTCATAATAAGATATTATAAGTTGTCAGCGGGAGATAACTATTATTTCTCTCTCTCTCTCTCTCTCTCTCTCTCTCTCTCTCTCTCTCTCTCTCTCTCTCTCTCTCTCTCTCTCTCAGGATGAACACCTCTTAAAATGTGAAGACTGTTGTATACATTTATGTAATCGGTGGGGAGTTGCTATCAAAATATGCCTGAAAAAAACTCACCTATACGGTATCGTACCCCTGTTACACTCTACGACAAACGGTACAAGTTTATAGGTAAAACCTCTTGATTACTATAGTAAGACAAGTGTTCAGTAACGATTTTATCGCTCGTCCCAATCATAATCATGTTTGTAAACGATGAAAAAAATCGGGGATAGATGCGTGTTGATTTTCAAACCGAAATTAAGCGATAATCGAAGATTGAGCACAGCGTCTGTGCAACCCCACAATTCACACTTGAACATACACACACACACACACACACACACACACACACACCGAAAGCCTTATAGCTAAACTCATAATCAATAAATTTTTTCATCTAAAGACTTTAGACTCTGAAGTCTGTGATATATGACCGTTGTGATGTTTCTACAATACCCACTATATCAATCCAGGCAGTTGCGTTACACGATCCCCCATAAACATCTATCATGCAGAAGTACTATTACAAGCAGATTCCAGAAATTTATTGATTCCGAGGACCTTCTTTAATGTCAAAATGTTGGAGCGTCAGAATAATACTTGACATAACGACATCAATGCTTTTAAATTCAAGCACGGAATTTAACTACCGGTCCGACTTATTTGCGCACGACTGAGCGCTACATTCAAGGAAAATAATAAACTGGAATCAAAATAACTGCGAAAAATATGATATGACGTTAAGCGTTTTCTGAAAATATTTCATGTATTGAATTACAAGATAATTTAGAAGTTCATGGGTAATCATCAACTGAGATGACTTTTAGAAATGCATTGCATTCGAATAGTTTTTATGTGAGAAAAGTTTACAAGAACTTAGAAGCTTTTTCGCTTTCAATACATTCTGTGTTTTTCTCGACATATTGATAAAAACTATTTTCAACCAATTTTAAAATTGGAAGCAATTATACATAAACAAAAATAAAAAGCCTAACATTCCGTCGAGTTTATACACCTATGCACAATTCGATTCCGTACGTATTCAGATATTTATACAAACCTTTCTGACATCCATCTAGCATTCACATCTGATTGCGAACAAAATGCGTCTTTCTCTTCAACTCAGTGTTATTGGCTGTGTAATGACCGTACTGGTAATATCGTGTTATTATGCTTTCCTAGGGAACGGCCAAATATGCAAGAAGCCAGCTAATACATTAGGAGTCTAAATAATGGGTAATATCTTTCTGTATATGTGCGACTAGTAGGCGCAAATGATTGATATTCGAAAGTGTAGTTTACTGCAGACTTAAGCAATCAAAACAACATCCCTATGTATGTGGGCGCCAGCAGCATGGGTCAAG
>JAECUM010077918.1:0-14634 GCA_016617855.1 Megalonaias nervosa
AAAATGTATTAAATGATACAGAATATGTAGCAATGATAACAGCTGAAGTAAAGGAATTTATGAGAAAAGAACAAGCAAAGATAAGAAGAGATTGGCACAACTTAGAATGGTAAATATAAACGATAACGAAGCAGTATTGTAAGAACAGGAAAGGGGAAATGAACAAGAATATGAACTTAAAAAAACGAATAGGAACAAGTACAACGGGAAGTGAGGTCAGGCGTAGGGCGAATATAGAGTTAGGAAATATAGAAATGGAGAAAGTACAAGGTAGAAGGTTAAGAGTGGGGAAGTACGGGGATATCTACGAGAAGGCAGAGTGACTATATAAGAAGGAAGAAACACAAAGGGGAAAGGAAAAGAACAGAAAAAATATGGGACGGGGAGAGAGTAATTAGCGGAAAAACAGAGTTGCTAGAAACAATTAGGGCATAAAATCAATCACTATAAATTTCCAAAACTACAGGAGGAAAGTACTAAGACATAGTTAAGAGATATGAAAGTGGGGGATAAACCCAGATGATATGAAAAATGGATGCGAGGGGTTGTTATGGCACTGGAAAAATTTGGTTTCGGAGAAAATTTCCGAAAATGGACCAAAATCCAGTACTCTAAAATCATTCCAAAGTATAGGCAAATAGTGTGACGACCAGGATCTTTCAATGTGGACAGATTAGTATGACAGGGTTTCCCCCTGTCTGTGCTATTATACGTAATGGCAATACAAATACTAAGCTCAAAGATCAGAGATAATGGTAACATGAAAGGAATCCATATACCAAGTTGGAAAGGTGAATTGAAAATGCTACAACACGCTGATGATTGCACAAACTTTATATCCGACTAAATTCTTTTAAACATCTCTGAAAAGAATTTGAGAGATTTGGAGAAGCATAAGGGTCGAGAATATGTCATGAAAAGACAAATATTCTACTGGTAGGCAACTGGAAGGGGAATCACCCAGGACTCAGCCACCCACCCACCCCCATATAATTAAGGACTAAGTCAAAGTCTTTGGGTGATATTTGGAAATAATGTAATGAAAGAAAACTTTTAAAATATTAAGGAGAAAGTTGAACAGAGTATAGCAACCTCAGCATTATGGAAAGAACACAGGTTGCAAAAAGTTACATCTGCAGTAACATTACTTATATTTGTATGCTCACTACATTTAGACGATGAGCTTCTAGAAAAGTTAAATATCCTAATAATAGATTATATATGGAACAGGAAATTACATTATTTGCCAAAGAAATATTTACAATAGGGAAAAGGAAAAGGGAGTGGCAAATAAACCAAACCAGACATTTAGGAATATCACAAACATACTTAATAGATTTAGGAAATTGAAACATGTTTGGGAGGCAATATGGATGGGTATCGCCTTAAAACATATTCCAGAAGTATGCAGACGGTTAGATTACTAGAAGTACCAAGGAAATACAAACACATCAAGCAACTAGTTATGAAGTATACAGAAAGACGGGATATAGGATGGGAGATGGACGACATAAACGTTAAAAATAAGATAAGCGAGGAGCACACTAAGAATACAATAGCAAAAGTGCAATGACGTAATAACCAAGTTTAGTGGACGAAAATTTTTGGAAAAAGTGGACCAAAATAAAATCGTTTCAAGTCCAATGTATGATGTTTAAATGCCTCCATGATGTATGGTTCACTGGAGAGAAAGCAATAATGAGGCATATGATAAGATAGTCCGAGATTCCTCTGACCATTGCCACGCCAGTTTTGATATTTAGACATTTAAGTTGGGGCGTAGGGTCAGAGTCCACTACCTATCGAAAAGCTGGAATTCGCGTATTGTTGATATCACGTAAGTATTTGACCTCTTTTGTCATTGACATGCAGGTTGCGAGATTTGTGTAGTCGTGTAACTTTGAATGCAAATAGCGAGTTCCAGGTGAAATTTCATTAACGCTGTAGTTTCGTCTATACTGTGAGCGCATTAAAGACAACGAATGTTATATTCGCAATGTCTGAGAAAATAAATCGTATTCATATCGATTTCATGCAGGTATATCTCGATGAATGGTGGTTAAAGTTTGCAAGGCCGGTAAGTAAGCAGCTACCATTTGCCGACACCAAATGGTGTCGGCGAATTCCAACTTTTCAGTAGGCAGTGGATTCTGACCCTACATCCAAACATGGGGTTGCAAGGGTCAGAGAAAACTCGGAATAATGATAAGAGTGATGCCAAAATACCGGCTATGCAAAGCAGGAACTTTCGAAAGAAACAAAAAAGCACTTTATGGTGCAATGCACAGCAAACAAAACTGAACTTGATAATATTAGGAATCTACTATGCCAAAAAGGGTGATATTAAGACTATAACATTCCATATATAGACCAAATCCCAAACAACGAAATCCTGAACAAAATGATTGACTTCATTATCAAACAATGATTAACTGTGGACAAGTAATAATTATAGAGAAAACAAATAGGCACGTTCATATTTAAAAGCACACAACCCATACCTCGTCCAGGAATCCCATAGGGGATGTGACCTCTGTGGGAGATGGGGTCCAGTAAGCCGCCCTACGTAGGGGGCGGTATCAGCCTGTGCGTGAACTGAGTGTCGCTCTCTCACATGTCGGACCTCTGTGGGGTTTCTGGAAGAGAGGAGGATGTCACTAAGAAAAGAAAAATAGGTCCAAGCATAAGTCATGAGATCCCCCAATAGTTCATAATTGGAGGTAATGGGAATAACACAGTAACGTACTAACATCAGCTGAACACAAAAGGGAAACCCATGCACTAAGATAGTCTCAAAATAAGCATATAGATAAAGAAAGTGATACCGACTGGGACATGGAACTGCGAAACTTCAGAAGTAACAGGTGCAGATACCATAAGGGCTATGCCACACGGCGATACCCTAAGTGGACAGGCCTATGGAAAAGCCTGTGAAAATCAAGCTAGAAGTAGATGGACATACAGAACATGCAGATAATGGGGAACAAGAACGCAAATACTAGAAAGTTCTCCCTAGCAAACCCTAGCACTGATATGCATGAAAAAAAAAAAAATGTAAAGTTTCGGCCTTTTTGTTAGCAGAGTCGCTTACGATCATATAATGATACAAGTCAAGCCGCCATAGGAGAATAGAGTTTTCAAGCCAACCCCTGAGAGCGAGACCTGTGACTTGGCGCAAGAACGGCCTTGGCAAAAGCGGGGCCCAATCGGAATCATTTTGTAGGGGCCGCCTTGATTTACACGCGGGGCCCTCTGTGACCACGAAATTTGGAAACAAACTTTTAAACAGGTTTTATATGATATTGAACTTAAAATGTTCTTCCATCGCTTTAAAATTACTTTCTCACTATAGCTGTATTTTAAACAATTGCTAACGGGCGGGGCCCTTGTGAGCGCCGGGCCCGATTGAGCCAAATTGGTCCAAGTTGCATAAGGACGGCCCTGACTAGGAGAGACATATAAATATACAGAACATACACACGACAATATGTATAACACCAAGAAAAGATTTTATTTTACATTTTCTTTTTTACTCTCTGCCTTAGGCACGCACAAACATATCTCCAATAGGTAGGTGGAAATTTATTTGAAACAAAAATTCAGAATAACTGGAGGTGTGTAAGATCTGACAACTCGCCAGGTTTGACCTATATGCTAACCCTAACACAGACTTGTGCACGATTACATGATATAGCATAGAACACATAGCAAGCACAAGGCAATAGAGAACTATTCTGGCAAAAGATTACAGTGGAACGCGGGTCAAGGAAACCGGCCTTAGACTTGTATCTATGGAAGGAAGTAAAATCCCCATAATGTCTTCTTTCACATATCGGGAATGTCGAGGAACCATTCCAGGGACCTTGGCAAGTATCAACACAATTCTAAAAGACAAGATTAACCCCAAATATCTAAACAATTATTTAATTAACCAGAGACCTAAGGATGGTACATAAAGAGATAAAATCCTTTGCAAAAATTCGGCCACATGGGGGGGGGGGGACATCTCAAAGGCTTACCAGCTAATATAGAGAGTTCTCGCGTGACATCAGCAAGAATATTGGCAGCAATCTTGGTAGACAACGTCAATAGTGACAGCGCGTACATTACGCCAGTAAGCCTGAACACAATGCCTTTCTTTCTTGCAGTATTTAAAATTGTGCAGACAGACACGGCAGAGATAAAAAGTCATTTTATAGATTGCCTAAGTTGATCGAGCATCAAGGGAATAAAACTAAGGAACTTTTGGAACAGAGACAAAATAAATGGCTTGCTAACATCTCAGCTGACGATCTCAGAGCAACAAACTAAGATCATATAAGAGTCTGCTCAGACCATTTTATCACTGGTTAGTACAAATCTTTCTCTCTCACACACATATAAGGAATTCGATTTAAACATTAAATGAAGATTTTAAACTAAAATGTCACGCATTGCACAATAATACGTGCTTTACTCTTAGTCTGACTTTGCATTGTATCTTCAAATTTTACGTTCGCAAATGTCCTATATTACTGCCTTTAAGATAGTTAAGTTTATTATTTGTCTACTAACATTATTTATCATGCTGATTTAACAGTTACAAATGGAGCTGATACATTTATTGTAGACTTAGTTTACCAATGTGCTTAAAAGGCAATATGAAGGTCCAGAATGTCCTGTGACAAACTACAATAAGTCAATGTTGTATTCGATTAATATTCCTCATTTTAAAATAATTTCAGGCAAACCTTCAGCTCTGTATGACAGTTTAAATCCAGTCTGGGCACCATCAATTAATATGGGACACAAACTTTTAAGGTCACCATCACCACGTGATGCACGTTCCCGGTATTCGCGAGGTTTGAAGGTCAGTGAAAAAACAAGGCTATTGCAGCAAAACACTCTTGTCAGTTCAACATTCTACAGAATCTGACATTTCTCCTGAGCTACTCAGACCTCTGTAAATCATGGGTCTGATTACGTCAGTGGAATCCGAAATTCAGAAACTAATTAATGAAAATCAGGAGCTCAAAGCAAAATGTACAGAGACAATGTTTTCACCCGACTGGTTCAGTACTGACAATGATAAGGTAAAATACTATACAGGCTTACCCAATTTCAATATATTAATGGCACTGTTCGGTTTATTTGAACAATGAACATGATACAATGACAGAAGTTCACTGACAAAATTTCAGGAAATGTTGCTTGTTTTTGTTAAAATTTAGACTTAATTTTATCCTTGCAGGACCTGGCGTACTGATTCAATATATCAATTCCAACAGCATCCCGTGCATTTCTGTCTATGATAGCTGTTATGTACATTAGGATGAAGTGATCTATTTTATTGGCCAAAGCGAGCAGCGTGTGTGCGTGTGTGTGTGGGTGGGGGGTGTGTGAATCCTACAAACTTTACAAGGGTCATTTCGCGAAAATTACGCTTCCTACAAAAATGAAAATACAAGGTCAATAACGCCAAACCTATGACTCTAACCGACCGAGGCCTCTCTAACTGCGTTACTTTATCCATGACATTTCTGTTTGCGCTTTCGTTTACGACCCGGACACTCACTCGTGGTCGTCAACCTCCCTGCTGCTGTGTTGTGTAATTAAATCATTATAAAAATAACAACACTAACCATGGAATCTCACACAGCTAAACTAGCTCGACAGTGACTAGAGGCAATTAAGAAATATCCCCCCGTCCGAGATTCTGTCAAGCAACAACTACAAGCTCCTCAGGAGTCTCAGGTGGAATTTACAGAGCGTGCAGAACAGTTATTTAAAGCAGTTGTCAAACCAACAAAAAATATTGTTACAGGAACTGAGGCAGCACTAGAAGCTCTTGAAACATTGCCTGTTGATATTGCTGGCCGACTTTAAGCAACTCGACCACCACTGGGGCAACCGCCTCAACTACAGGCACAACCTCTACTAAAAGTTATAATTAACATTATAGATAAATTCAAGCCTGAAAGTATTGCCTCAGTCAACGATCAAGACCAAATAATTAATATTGCCATATTTGGATATAATGAAAGAGATAAATATGCAAAACCCGAATACCTGAAAACTATGATATCTGCCGATTGGGTTAAGGATGTATATCGCATCGCTACTGATACTCCGCAGATCAGATATGAGGAAGATGTTAATAATTTTAAAATTTTTAACAATGCAGTATATGAGCATATCGAACAGGTAAAACAAGGAAGGAGACAAAGAATAGAAAGAATGAAGCAGCAACTTGAAAAAGCAATATTAGAAAGGAGAAGAATGTCAATAGTAGGTAAGAAAAAAGCAGAGGAAACAACAAGTAAGGAAAAATAAGAATGGCATGATGCAAGTTCTACCCCCGGAGCCAGTGAAAGTGGTCTTGGTTCTGTTACTAGTGGGAGTGTTCTTATTACCCCATGTCCCAGTAACGTCCTTGCCGATGTTGAACGAATAGAAATTCTTATTGGCGGAAAACGAGCCGCAATAATTCCCCAGAAATCATTAATGAAGCAGCTCCTATTTGTCAGAGATTATTTACATGCGGTATCATGGATATTAATGTTTATCGGTCCCTCGTTGATGATTACCGCAGTGATTAAAGATATATAATTAGATCAGTGACAAGAAAATAAGATGATCATGCATAATGCTCAACGTTGACCTGTAATGGTTAGGGTGATATATTCGCGATGACCAACACACAAAGCGATCTATGGAGATGGACTCGGTAATGTTGTTCAGGGCTAATGCAGACGGATAGCTCCGAAAGCAATACATGTTGCAAAGGAAGTGGGAATGAAAGCTATTGACGTTGTTCATGATAAAGGTATTGGTGCTGTTGGTGCTGTTGCTAGTAAAGCATTCTCGGTAATCAAGGACAGACTAGCACCATTTATACGAAGAACGCAAGTGGTCTGACCTCAGCCATTAAAATTACCCAGCACAGAACTTATGACTGCAAACTAATAAATCAAGTAAACTAATAAATCAAGCCACGTATCAGTCATCAGCAGAGTTAACTGGTGTGCCCCTATTAGGGAAAGAAAAAAAAAAATATAACTGCTAGTCTATATAACTGCTAATAGCAGGAAGCGGTCTTCGTGTTAGACGATAGCAAGTATAATAAAGATGTTTAAACATGTATCTGATCCAGAATTTGACATGGACGCACCACTTCTCAAGGATGAATCGGTGCGTGATTTTCAATAGTATTCTTATGACGTACGTGTACGAAACGTATGAGGAAGAATTGAGTTGCAAGTTTAGGATACAAATAGATATTTCTTACCCGCTGAGGCATTCATTGAGATCGAAGGTAGACTTTTGAAAGCAGATGATACAGCGTACGTAATTGGTGATCGAGTTGGTTTTGTTAATAATGGCGTCATGGCGTTATTTAATATTGCCACATACATCATTGACGGAAAGAATATTGAATCATGTCTCGAAAATGTTGATGTTGCCACGACGTTACTTGGCCTTGCTAGATACAGCGATGATTACTCGAGATCAACTGGTCCGTCGATGATGTTTGCCAAATATATTACTGATCAGCCCGAAAGCAGAAATGTGACACTGAATGCAGCTGGAACAGAAGTTGCATCAATGAATGAAAATTTCAACTTGGGATTTGCAGCACACAGATCCATGTTAGATATCAATGAAGAAGTTTCATGTGTGATTATACTGTCACATATATTTGGATTCTGCAGAAATGTTAGAAAAGTTATATTTGGCGCTAAACACACCGTGGTACTTGTTAGAAAAGGCACCAACAATGATGCAATATCGCGTGATACTGCAATTAATGTAGATAAGGCAATACTAACAAAATTTTCGTTGTGGATGTCAGTAATGACTCCATCACCTGCCGAAGAACAATGGTTGCTCTCTTTTATGGATTAAGGTGGTAAATCAACATTATCATGGTTGACGATGACCACAGACAGTATTGAAAGCGATATAAATGGTTTATTCACATGGCAGATAGCATCACAGCAGGGGGTGTCAGCACCACGACATATATTTATTGCTCTTCAAACGACTGAACGAATAGATTCGCAGGAGCGAAAGCCAGTGGTTTTTGACCCGCTTGGGGTTAGTGCAGTTTCTTTGAGGATAAATGAACATCAAGAACAGTCTGCAGAAAGGTTGCTGAAATTTGAACACAACCATGTTACACGTGCTTCTCATCATTTGATGACATTTATGGGGCGTGATCAGAAATTTGATTCTGGTTTGCAAATATCTCAGCAGGATTTCAAAACATTATATCCGATCAATTACTTATCATTAGAATACTTGGATTATTTTCAGACAAACAGTCGTTGACATACACTTCCGAGCTCGTGTAGCAAGAGGAATTGTTCCTAATTACAGAGTAATCGCAGTTATACTCTCAGACAAAACAATGTTCTTTGAAGGTGTTAGTGGCCGAACGAGAGTCATTGATGCCCCAGTGGAAAAGATGTAATTAAATCGTCTATGATATTATAATGTCATATCATCATGTTAGTGTCAGTCTGACTCCTGGTCAGATTAAAAACCTACAATCAGTATCAAAAAGGAACTGTGGAATGAAAATATTACTGAAATCAGAACAGATGGGAGGTGATCCAAATAAGCTATCACTGACAGAACGTCAACTCAGGCACTTCAATGACGCCAAAAGATCAATTACCGGCATTTGATTTAATCTTTCTGCGGGTGCCATTAACGACGCAATCAAGATGGGTAGAATTTTTCCACTTCTTGCAGCGTTGATAGCCAGCGTTGATAGCCTCTGCAGCCACAGCTGTTGCAAAAGCAGCTGCTCTTGGTGGTGTTGGAACTGCCGCTGGGACTGCATTAAACAAAGCAACAGGGTAAGTACTAAATACCTCCAAAGAAAGGTCGGGGTCAAAGACTGCCAGGACCCCTCATTCATGGCACGGTCAATCCACGGGGAAGGGTCTACGACTGCCCTGGACACTTCGTTGATACTTCCCATGTCCAATTTTGATTTACTTGATGCTGCTAAAAATGCTAAACATCAAAAACTGCAGAGGTGTTTTAATGCGTGATCATTTACCAAAACAACCAAACGATTTTGAAACCGGTATTATTAATCTCGATGGAAGTTCTGGTCCAGATACTAACTGGGTTGCATATGCGATTAATCCAGGTGGAGTTGTTTATTTCGATTCGTATGGACTGGCACCACCGAAGGAATTTTTAAAATATGTCGGCAGCGTACATGGTGTCCAACATTACCAACACAGACGATAACTGATCCGCCAATAAGTGGCGGTGACGTACTTGCTGTGCTCGACGCTGTGTCATCGTCAACGACGCCGCCCCATAAAATAGTGCACAAATATCCCACCAGACGGTATAGCCATCCTCCGTTGTTTTAAACAGGTCTTAGTGAATATACAATGGTAGATATTTTTGGAAGATCTGCTCGGTGTCTGAAACCTCAAGGTGAATTTTCCAAATATGCAACCCTTGACCAGGTCAAGGACGAGCTCGATAATCTTTTGCGTCTCGTAGATGTGGACCAAAATGAAGTTGGTTTTCAGGATCAACAAGGACGATTAAAGACGAGTAATATCCCGCTGACGTATATTATTCTGCGAGCTCCAGATGCAACCGAAGGTAACTTAGCGGTATTTTCTATGAAAGGTAAAATTAAAAATTCACAGGAATCAATTCTAACACTCATCGCTGAAATTGCTGGACGAATCAGAAGAATTGGAGGTATTATGTATGGCGATCTCCACATGAGTAGAAATACAATTATCTGTGTGAGAGAACCAAAATCGGACGATGATGTGGCAACACAAAGATACGTAGACAGCAACAACAACACAATCAGAACTGAGATCGATGATCGTTTACTATCCGCCGGTGATACAATGACTGGTTCTCTCAATATGGTTAATAGTAAAATTACTGGTCATAGAGAACCAGAATCAAATAATGACGCTGCAACAAAGAAATACGTCGACGATAGCAACATTCGGATGATGACATCGTTAATGATAATCAATGATGGATTGGCCACGTTTAGCTCTGAATTTTCTACTCAGGTACAAGAGTTTATAAATTTTCATAGAAACACAAATACAGCAGTTAATGAATTTTTGGAAGTGCAGCAGTCATCGATATTAAACTCGGTGACATCAAAAAGATTACAGATGATGTAGTATATACAGTAGTGTCTGGATCATCATTATGGTCACACCCAATAATTCCATCAAACATACCGCTAAGGTTACAGGCATATACAGATTCTCAGTACTCGGCACTACAACATTTACAATATTCACAATTTCATGATGTTCTACAATCCTGACTACGTCTGGATCTGTGTTAGTAGTACTGGATCAAAACGATGATGAAACATTTGTGGTGGACCCCGAAGGAGAAGGGTGCTGCGTGTTGTATTATTGGTGTATTGAATTAGTCCTTAAACTACCACCTACTTAAATTATATAATGAATCAATAGATTGACTATGTTGCAGCGAAACATCACATATACAAGCAAGTGTGTTTGTCGCAGGCCCAACTGAAAATATCATTGATGAGTACACAGTAAAACAAAAATACCGCAGACGTATAGTTGTTACTGACATTATTGCATACTCTGCATCCGCTGTAGTCGCTGAAACAGCAACTATAATAGGATCATTGTCAGAGTTATACCTAATAGCACCAATAATAAGAATTGGTGTTGCAGATATTACCGGTGTTGCTGGCAATCGTAAAATCATCGCAACAAAGACATCCACGTGCGAGGCTGATAAATTATACGAATATAAAACGTTGGTATCAGCAGCAACACACGCGCACTCCAAAATTATCATCGTTGATATCACCAGAGCTTAACGATGAAATAATATCAGATCAGGAATTGGCAGAAATGATTAAGATTTATCATGAAGCAACTGGAAACCAAACCTCTTTGTCTCCCAACTTAGATCCCTAATTTAAATCATTAAGTAAATAATGATGTCAAAAGAATTGCTAGAACAAATCGTCGCTAATACAACACCACCAACAACCACAATGATATTAGCGAGCTCAGCCAATACTGAGTTCGACGTTAGCTTTCCAACTGCAATTCCAGCCAAAGAAATAGCGTTAGCGCAATTGCGAGTATATTACAGCTGGCCAAATATTAGATCAAAATCGTTCGGTGGGTTGCAAGCAAATAACTCATTAGTGGTTTCTTATAATAAATCTGATGGAACCCCCGATTAGCAAGTTGTTGGTATTTCCACGGGTAGTTATCAAATAGAACAGATCAATAGTGAATTCCAACGCAGGATTAAATCTATCACAGGAAAAGAATCCAAAATCGCTACTACGGTTCATGAGCCAACATTATCAGCCGCGATAGAAATATCGACTCCCGACTATGCCATATATATATATATATATATATATATATATATATATATATATATATATATATATATATATATATATGTAAGTCATCGACAAGAACCGTATTAGGATGACCAGAGGGAGCACCTGTTCATCAAGGACCACCAGAGCCTCAACGATCTGATTATTCGTCAGACAAACTCGCATTTACAAAATATCCAGAATATAGAAATCTGAATGCTTGGATAAACGAACGATTTCGACCTTCAGATAAAACATACAAGGATGATTTTCTTAAGATCACAGAGGAAGATCTGCCAACTTTTAAAATGCGATGGCTTAATGTTGATGACATGCAAAAAACTGTCATTAATATTATTCATAAGTACTATCCCTAGATTATTGCCGCATGGAGAAAAATATCACCTTCTCCAGGTATTCTCAAACATAACAATGATCCTGACGGTGGTGGTCGTCATATATCACAAGGTATTGTCAATATAGCATCAACAATCGCAGTCAATCTTATATGTGATGTAATCGATGTCAGTAATCAAGTAGATCTTGAAAACTCCACGCAATCACAACAGGGATATATCTCATATTCATTCACACTCGAACTACCTCCTAGGTTTTTAATTGTATCAGTACTCGTTAATCCGGTTTATCTACGATGTCATAATCCGCTGTTGTCACGGATACATTTTAGATATGCTGACCAGAACCTACACTTGCTTGATTTAAGGAGTGACGTTTTGACAATAAGTTTTTGTGTGCGTCCTTGACCTGGCTGAATTTTTTCAGAAAAAAAAAATCTGAGTCAGAATACAAATAAAAACTCTAAAAACAACCGGAGTCAGGATAAAAATAAAAAATAAATCTGAGTTGGAATAAAATTGAAAAAATATAAAAATAATCTGAGTCAGATTAAAAATAAACATAAAATCTCTGTCAGAATAAAAATAAAAAATAAATCTGAATCTGAATAAATCTTATTCGATGTTACACCAGTAGTGACGTTGTCACCGCTTTCACTATCTCTTTTCAACTTTTGTCAAGGACTCTGTCAGGGACTTCGTCAAGGACTCCGTGATGGTGTTCACGATTATAGATAAATTTTTTCAATTGTCGCACACGTGAACTCACGATTTCTTTTTCGTATCCTCGTGATAATTCTGATCTAACTTTCTGAATCGCGTTTCCGAATATTTTTATCATCATCGATATCAACAAACGATCGTTTCATCGCTTGTTGAAGCCATTTATTAAACCCGTATTCGGCTGCTAGAGTGTATATTCCATTGTATAACCGTTCCCGTAGCGCTTTAAAATCATTTATAATTTTTCCAGGATCCAATTGGTCAGATAATTCTGTATCATTATCATTTAATTTTTTAATCTCAGAAATAATTGAATTAATATTTTCGGAATTCGTTATATAATAAACATTTCTTTAAAGTAAAACAAAAAATAAACAGTAGGAGTGATGAGCGATTACCATTCCATGGGGTCCCTTCATTTGCCAGTATTTGCCTTTCCATAGGGTTCCTTCACACACACCCCAAATCAAACCCCGGGGAGTGCAAAACAGCGTCCACCACGTTGATCAATATGGTGCGAAGGTGTGCTTGAATTTTTTTTCTCTTTAGGGTGGAGCCCCCCCCCCCCCCATATTAAGATAATTTGTGAATAACGAGCAATTTGTCAGTCACGGGTTAAAACGCCAAACCTCGAGAATGAGAATTCGCCGCGTTAGCACTGGACCACGGATCATTCTTATAAATGTAGGTTTAAAACATTATTATGAATTTACCTATACCTGGAGAACGGGCAGCCACTGTAAGAAGTGAACTTGAAATAAAGGTAGTGTTAGAAACGACAGAGGAAGAATCTAATACAAGAAAGTCAGCTTATAAATCCCAATTACGTAAAGCTTGATTTGCGTTCTATTTATGTAATTTTCTTGAGATTGAATGAATTTATTTCAACTTATAAAATCTACGTTAAATCTGCTGGACGTCATTCGAGAGCCATCTTACTTGGAAATATACAAATAGCTTTCCTGGATTATACGCTATGAGGTGGAAATCGTTTATCTGTTTCCTCTTGTTTTCCTGAATTATCAGGGACATAGTCGTAGACGAAGTCAGGGAGTGTAACATAGAAGAGAGAGGGAAGGTCCTGGTGTAAGATACCGCGACAGAGTCCTTGACGGAGTCAAGCGGGACAAGAAATACTGTTTGTGAAACAGAACAAAAAACAAAAATAAATAATATGCGGTCTTCATAATATTAAGCAGTTACAAGCGAGGCTACTCTTTAATCACTCTATCGGAACTTCACAGTTATCTCCCTTCATCTGGAGTGTTTTTGCATACAATTGAAACACAACTATAATTGAGTCAATGTTTATTCAGGATTGGTAGTGCCTGCCTGTAACACAGTCGGAAGATAATTAAATATTATTCGCTGATTATATTTGTTTGAAAATGTAGAAATAATTATACCCTCCGCCACACGTTGTACTGAAGGTAGGAAAATATGGAAATGTTTGGCAGCTGCACTTATCAATGGAAAATTTTTTCTTCGCCAGTCTCCTCGTTGACAGATTTAACCGCTCTCGGAAGTTTATTATATTTTCCGGTACCAACACATTTGCAATTCTGACTTTGTGAAATGGCTCGTAAATTATCCAAAGAATTATCAAGTTTCCTGCTGTTGATGAGATCAATCACAAAACCATCTTTGATTAGCCCGTGAAAACATTCGTAAATAAATTTATGTGAATCTTAATATCTTTTCCACCTAGTATTGGATACGAGATAACCAAAATTATTAACAGAACCGACTGTTTTTTTTAGCCGACAGTTCCTAATTACACCATCACGAGTTGCCTCATAATTCTTGAGGATGAATTGCTTCACAAATTCATTTTGCTCTATTTATGTAATAATATTATTTGTCTAAATAATTATTTTATTGTCAGCGTGAAACGATGGCAAGATAGTCTTCGGCATTTTTATGGGAGATTCATTACCGACGGTATTGGCGTTATTTGTTTATCATAATATCGTTTCAGCTGTCTGTATTTTTTACCAAAACGTTTTACACACAGCTGCGTTTCTCCATATAACCCCAACACAAAATCGTAAGCGCGGTTTTGTTCCTAGACTATCTCTCCGCATTCTTTGCATGTGATATCCACAGAATTCAAGCCCTGTTACAAGAAATTGCAGAACCAATCACCAGTCATTTATATTTATTATTTGTTTGGATCATTATATA
>JAECUM010077919.1:0-12152 GCA_016617855.1 Megalonaias nervosa
CGCTGTGTCTAGAGAAAAGCACATAGCTTTCATTTCCTATATATCATATAGCTAATATCGTCATAAAAGCGCTGTTGAAACACGCCCACCATTCTCCACCGGTCTGCGACTGACACTTTCTAACCGAATTGAAATTGCTAGAAATAAAAGCCCACAAACAGGAACCGGATACAACAATTTAGCATTGCAACAACGTGTTACTTTGTCACTTCGGTGAATCAACTTGTATGGGTTTGGGGAACATTTTCATAAAAATAGCTTAAATGCCTTCCAAAATTAATATACTCTACACCATGACGTGGAGCAAAATTAACTTTAGAATACATGGCCCATATCTATATTCATACTGCATAGTAATTTTAAATTATTAGATCTTAAGATGCATTCCAGCAATATCCAATGAACTGTCTTGATTGCTACATTTCTGGGTTTATGCATGCATTTTTGGGGTCACACTTTCTCGATATAAAAATTGTCAATGAATATAACTTAAGAACAAAATTATGAAATAAAAGAAGAGAATAACTGACCAAAGAAATAAAAGAAAATTAATTATTCCAATGGACTCAGAATAACTTGCACATTACAACTCTTAAATATGACTCTTAGTATATTATGTTCTATCTCTAGCGTTACAGTGCTTCTCGAAGTCCAATATTCAACGAATTTTTATATTACTTCAAACCCCATGTTTGATAGATAGATAGATAGATAGATAGATAGTGCATCTCGTGCTATTTACTTGGTTTTCTCATCATTAACTGTTTAGGTTTCAACAATTTCCTGCGTTATTGTCTATAATCACATAGGTCAATCATTCTATGATTATTTGAATGCAACAAGTCTCTGTCCAAGCTACTTGCTTCACGTTTTCTCCTCATATATATATATATATATATATATATATATATATATACATATATATATATATATATATATATATATATATATATATATATATATATATATATATATATATATTTTCACATCTTTGGCATGCGCATTTTGTTCCGTATTTAAACATGTTGTGTTGAACTCATGTCATCAATTTTCCGGTGATGAATAAATTTGTCTGGCAAACTTTTAATGCATTATCTGAACAAAATTACAAATCGCTTATTTTTGTCTCGCTTGTAACGGTTCCACGAAAAGAAAAATCGAGTTTGCAATCAAACTATCTTCAGGCTTATGAGTTATGTCCGGGGTCACGTTCATAAATATCAATGGCAAAAGTTCAAAATCACAAAGACAACTGCGAATGAATTTTTTTTTTTTTTTTTTTTTTGTTACAACTTTAACTATTTTGCTGCTTGTTTTATCGCTCTAAAAGGGTATTAATGTAGCTTGTGAAACATCAGACATAGGTTCCCACCCCGATCCCCACAAATATTAAAACACAGATTGGCTGGATTCTGTCACGTGACATCAACACTGGCAATAAATAGTACATGATCAATTGCGAATTCGGTTGGTGATAGAGAAATAATATACAGAATGTGCTGTGGCTACCTGGATCCAGTCCATGCATCCTAAGATGAGTAAAGGTTATATATATATATATATATATATATATATATATATATATATATATATATATATATATAAGTAAGCTGTGTATATTATGGCCACATCTAACAGCTAGCATGTATTACTGCTATTCGTACCTGTTTCCCGTGGTCGCAGTATTAGCTGTGCCGATTCATACAGTAGCTGGCCATTGAACTTGTTGAATACACTCAACACTATTGCATAGGTCTGGTCATCCTTCAGAAAGCTCAGCTTCGCCTGGCTAACTTTATCTTCCACCACAAAAGATCCAGTATGGACATCTTGCCTGTCACCTGATAATAATCATCATCGTCGACGTCGTTATGCAAAGAAGATAAAGAAGGAGACGAGTTTATTATAAGAAGGAAAAGAGTTCATTATACATAAACGAAATGATACCCCAAAAATGGGATATATACATATTCTAACACAAGAAGATTATTTATAATAATAGTTCCATAAAAATTTTATGAAAACAAAAATAAATACAAGTTTTATAAAAGTATTCTCAAGTTAAATGCTGTTGGGATTATAAATATCTTGCCTGTTTTTAGTTAAATCTTAATTTCTTGGTGTACATGTTTTTCTTTCCCTTATGTTTGTTTATACCTTTTCAAGTTGGTGAGTATTTTGGAAGTAGGTTATGCATTCTGAAAAATATAAACTTTCAATGCCAGTTTTATTTTACCTTCATAAGCACGGATGATATAGAATGTTTTACATTCGCTGATTGGAACCCAAGTTACAATGACACCCGTGTCTGGGGACGGCAAAGCTCTGAGGAGGGGATCGTAGTTGCTTACACATGAATCATTGACCGCTGCAACAGGAGCAGCTGAAATATATAGAGAATGACAATGAAAACAAAAGTACGCTACAGCATTCAATGATATTTCTGAAAATTAAGAAAATCCAGAAGGAATTGCTATATAAATTATATTAGCGTAATTATGAGGAGATTAGAGACAAAATCTGATCCAAACTGTTGCCTTTTGCATATTCTTATCATACTGTATTGTTTCAAACAAAATATTTTTAGCAAACTTTTTAACTTTACAGGGCATTCTTTGCTTCATACTAGAATGTAGCAAATCATTCTGTATATAACTCATATTAAAAAGTTACATGTCGATCAACGTTTATTTGAAACCAGGTGTCGTAACTCTGTTGCCTTGAAATTCCAAATCACCTTGCAGATTTTGGCATTAAACATATAAAAAGTATGGAAAATGCACGTGACCTATCACAATATAATGTTGATCGTTTGTGTCCTGATTCCAAACCAGTCAAGGATTTCTGGTATCCTGACATTAATAAGGGCAGGAATCTGAGAAGTGTTTACTTAGTAATACCATTTTCAGTTGAAAAGAACAAGTTTTCTAATTACTTTTATTCAAATTTTCTGTCTTTTGTTGTTTTGTTTTTTTTTTTGTTTTTTTGTTCGGTGTGTTGGTAAGGGAGATGTTAATAATTTGGAAACTGGTTTGGAGTTATTAAAATAGACAACCTATTGTATCTTTCATCGTGCTAGTTTTTATTTTTATTTTACTTCATACGCACCGACGATTAAAAATGTTATACACTTGCTGATTGGAACTCAAGTTACCATGACGCCCTGTCTGAGATCGAGAAAGCTCTGAAGAGGCGCTCGCAGTTTCTGAATTTTCACTCTTCGTGGAAAGATGTTTTGGGTGTTTGTCAAACCATGTACAGATATTATTGTTTTAAAAGCTGAAATTCTTTTTTTTTAATACATGGCTGATTCATATATTTACCTTTTAAATTAATCATTTCCCCCAGTTCCAAATTTCTTTCATGTTATTTTTATTGTGTGGAGAAATATGCTGTTCTTTGATCTTGTACTGTTTCAGTGCCGATATCGCTTTGAACCTTAATCACGTACGCCACGTCCATTTTCTCTAACATATCATCTAACTGTCTAGACAGCGAGCACCTGAATCTCAACATTTTAGTTATCTCCTACCATAAACAAAACTATCTTGATCTGATTGGTTGAGTAAATTCAGCTGAGTGCCTCATAAAACTTTGTACCAGCAGCTTTAGCAAGTTGACAGGTGTCTTATTATACTCTGGAAGGAGGTTCTTACAGTTAACTAATTTGACTGGCAAGATATTCTTACAGGCATATAACTACACTCTGACAAGAGGTTCCTACATATATCTAATTACACTCTTGCAAGAGGTTCTAACAAGTATCTAATTACACAGGGGCAAGAGGTTCTTACATGATTCTAATTACACTGGCAAGATAAACTTATATGTATATCATTTCACGCTGGCAAGAGGTTCTTACATGTATATAATTACACTCTGGTAAGATGTTCTTTGAGGCATATAATTACAGTGGCAAGAGGTTCTTACAGGTATCTAATTAAACTCTTGCAAGAGGTCCTTACATGTATATAGTTACACTGTGGTAAGAGGTCGTTACATATATCGAGTTCCACTATAGCAAGATGCTCTGACAGGTCTCTAATCACAATGTGGCAAGAGGTTCTTACAAGTATCTAATTATAATGTGGTGAGAGGTTCTTACATGTACCTAGTTACACTGGCACGAGATTATGTAGATTATTATTATTATCTATTCAAATAAAGTCAATTGTTGCAAAACACAAGGAAGCCGAAGATTATTAATTACATACTATCCATTCTTTGCTGAATGATCCTGTTCCTGGGGCAGAGTTCTATTAATTCTTTTAGGACAAACGTGTAGGTATCACTATCTGTTAGGTTGTGGATCATGAAGTAACGCCATCCTGTCACCTGCACTTGATACAAAAAACTGTCTTCTACAAAAAATAATTGCATGATCATATCACAAGTGTGCTTCTAGTTTACACATGCTGATGCAAATTATTATATTCTTCATTAAAATAATTAAATTTCAATTGAAATATAAATATATTGATGTTAGATTAAAAAATGTATATAAACTTGAACTGAAACTTAATTTCATTTAATGAATCATTTAGTTACATTTAAATTGAATTTTGACTAAACTTTAATTCTCAATTTATTAAAATAAAAGTTATAATTTAAAATTGGTTCAAATCTAAATTTAAACAAATAAAATTTAAATTAGCTAATTTAATTTTAAAATAAAAAATCTGCTGAATTTAAACATTAATTTTTAAAACTTAAATAAGATTAAATTAACAAATCTCTCATGATCACCTCACCCCAAATATGCACTGCATTCGCAGCATCTGATTTATAATACAGTATAGCTTTGCAAATTGTCTGAAAATACACTGCCAAGCTTTGCAAATTATATGATTTATAATACACAGCATAACTTTGCAAATTGTCTGATTTATAATACACTGCAAAGCTTTGCAATCTATGACGACTTTACCACGTCACAATTACATCACAAGGTACAAATTCACAATTACAGGGTAACTGTAGCAATTGTATCATACGTATCATATTGTTCATTTGCGATCCTCTTAAAACATAGATTCTTCTGTCCAAAATATTGCATGTTGTATTGTCTCAGTGTAACATAAGTCCAAAGAACAACAGTTCATCCTTTTAGGTCCTTAAATGAGCGCATGAAGAAAATATATGAAATATTAATAACCCATCTTTTATTTGGTTACATCTGATTTCACAAGACACTTTTTTATAGCTGGGTGTACATATAAAAGACCTTTCCAGACTTCAAGGTAGGTACTGTCTTCCGGTCTAGATGTCTTGGACTTCCATAAGATTACTGCCTCATGCGGACCTACTGCAAACACCTTGAACCGAGAAGACTGGGTGCTAGAACTTGTAGCTTAAAAGAGAAAAGAGATGCAAGAATTAAAATCGGTACTTAGATGGCTAGTTCCCAAGCTGTTACATACGGAAACTAATATGAACTCCATAAATGGAGCTAGTTCCCATGCTGTTATATATGGAAACTAGTATGAACTCCATAAATGGAGCTACAGCATAGCAACGACTCCAGAATATCGGTTGTCACATTTAAACTAAAAGAGGACCTCGTTTGTTGAGATAAATGGTAACTTTTCTTCACTTTACCGTGCTAATACTCTACGTAAAATCTCCCCTTTCGTTCTGTACATTATAGTTTTAAAATAAAGATAACTTCCCTTTCAATTATGCAGTGAAAGTGATACGTGTATTAAATACCCTTACAGATATTACTCCCTCGTATATTGCTGTACAAAATGTTGACAGCAAAAGTTTATAATGATACAAATCACGTGACTGCATACTGCGCTAATTTAGACGCAGGTGCAATATTGTTACATGCAAGGGATCTCTCTACCGAACAAATCTAACACTCACGTCAATCTTGTGCTGAAAGTCAATTGTTTTTCTCTATTTCCATGGACCTCCAGACGACAGTCGTTATCGACCGGAAGTTCTGATTACGCACCAAGGCTATAAATAATTTTAATCTAACCGATCAATGACCACAAAATATCCCAACTTCACATTCGCATCACAACTTCGCAATTGCAAGGCAACTTCACAACTGTACAGTCTCTCCCTGCTAGGACTCCGTACATTAACATCAGTACTTAAATACCATAAAATACAAATCATAACTCAAACACCCAAAGCAGGTAACTATGTTCCGATTCCAACCCCGTGTTAGTCGAAGCAAACTTCTGAACCATATTTCACATGTATCCTTTGACTACGTTTACCTTCAGAGCAACAATTAAAAGCCTTTCCAGAAAATGGAACAAACCCTTCTCAATTATTCCACTGTAAAAAATATCAGTCTCTATCACAAATATTTCACATAAAAATATAAAAGTCGACCAACACCTTTAAATGTATATAGGAACTACTTGGCTTATGTCCATTTATCCGGCTCTGACCTGAACTCAATTACGAAACTAAACAGTTCCTTAATAAAATCTCATCAATACTGTCTGAAGTTTGCCCAAAAAGTTGGGTAATTACTCGGGCTGAGAAATATTTCCCCAAGACCGACATAATAATAATAATAATAATAATAATAATAATAATAATAATAATAATGAGGACTTTATGTAGCACCTAACCTTTAGAAGCTCTAAGCGCTTTACAACATTAGACAACACTTTAAAAACATATATAAGGATATGATTACAAAAATAAAAACAAACACCAAGAAATTAGAAAACAGAATACATGCTGTAAATATTTAAGGTAAGGAAACATTATTAGGTCTTTAAGTCTGTTCTTGCAGTTGAAACAGGTGAGTTTTAAGAGCGCTCTTGAATGAGATCACTGTGTTTTTGTGTCCAAGTTCAGTGGGCAATTCGTTCCACGTTGCTGGGCCCTGGCATGCAAAAGAACGTTGTCCATAAGATTTCATTTTCATAGTGGGAATAATGAGAATACGAGTGTCAGAAGAGGAGTGTAAGTATCTTGCTGGTGTGTACACATGAGCGAGGTCGGATAGGTATGTTGGACTGGAGACCATCAGTGAAACGTAGCACAGAGGACAAATTTTGTGTTTAATTCTGGATCGTATGGATAGCCTGTGTAGGGTACAGAGCAGGGGGAGGCGTGCTCTGATCGTGGTACTCTAAGGAAGATCCGAGAAGCTGTGTTTTGAACTTTTTGAATTTTCTGGAGTAGATATTGAGACGAACCAGACAGAATTGAGTTGCAATAGTCCAGTCTTGAAAGTACTAAGGAACACACAAGTGTTTTAGTGGCATCAACTGAAAGATACTTGCGAATGGAGCTGATTCGTCTCAGCTCAAGATATGCAGCCTTGCATATGTTCATGACATGTTGGTGCAACGAGAGAGTACTGTCGAGAGTGACACCGAGGTTTCGTACTGACTGTGTGAATTTAATGTTGGTGTTGCTGATATTTATTGTCTGAGGTAAAGGATGTGAATGAGAAAGTCTTGGTGTTGTAATCAGAATGGCTTCAGTTTTATCATCATTCATCTGCAGCTTGTTACATGTCATCCATGATTTTGCATCGGAAATGCACCTCTCTACACCTTGGATGGTAGCTTCAACTTCAGCTGGGTGGCAAGATTTGTATATTTGGGTGTCATCAGCATACGATTTGTGAGACACTGGATGATGATCTATGACATTTGAGAGTGGCTGAGTGTATAGAATGAAGAGAACAGGTCCAAGAACAGACTCCTATGGAACACCACAACATAGATCAACTGGGCTGGAGTGTTTTCCATTTGCGGACACAATTTGTGTCCTGTTGACCAAGTAGGACTTGAACCATAATAAGGCCGTATCATGAATGCCAAATACATGCTGGAGACGGTGAAGTAATATATCATGGTCTATAGTGTCAAATGCTGCAGACAAGTCAAGGAGAGTGAGGACTGTAATCTTTCCGCTATCCAAAGCAGAGAGAAGGTCATTAACTACTTTCAGAAGAGTAGTTTTGGTACTGTGGCAAGGGCGATATGCAGACTGTACGTTACTAAAAAGACTGTTTGAATTCAGATGAGATACAAGTTGGGATAGAACAACTTTTTCTAAGATTTTTGACATGAATAGGAGATTAGAAACTGGGCGGTAGTTGTTTAAATCGTTATGGTCGAGTGTTGGTTTCTTCAGCAGAGACTTTACAATGGCAGTTTTGAAAAATGATGGGAATTCCCCGGATGAGAGAGAGGTATTAATAACATCAGTTAGTGAAGGCAATATTGGATCTAAGCACTCAAGCAGCAGTGATGTCGGAATCGGATCAAGTTCACATGACTTTGGTGCACTCTTCATCACGATTGTACGTACTAAATCCATAGAGACAGGTTCAAATGATGCTAAGGGTTGCCGCTGAAATTCTGTATCGCAACTGTATGGTGACGACGAGTCAATTGAAATTGTGTTGTCAAGCTTATCTCTGATGGTTTGTACTTTGTCACGGAAGAAATTTGCAAACAGGTCCGGAAGGTCGACTAGAGAGAAGGTAGTTGGAAGTGGTGTACATTTGTTCCTTGACATTTGCTTGTTAGTAATCTCGAATAGCTCTTTGCAGCTGGAACTTTCCGTGATCTTAGTACTGTAGTGGGCTGATTTCGCTGCATGGACTATGTTTGTGACATTCTTCTTAGCGGCTTCATAGATTTGCTTATGAATAGTGAGTCTGGTGGAAAGCCAAAGCCTCTCAGCTTTACGGCAGTCTGTTTTAGCAGTGCGAACCTGGTCCCTAACACTGCTATACCACGGAGAACACTTTTGAATTGATACTCTGCACTTGGTTGCTGGGGCATGTTTGTCAAGCAATGAACGCAGGCAGTTATCGAGTTGTTCTGCTGTAGGAGGTAAGCTAGTTGTTAGGTTTGCTTGGATGTCATGCATTAGTTGGGTTCTGTTTATTATACGGAGGTTTCTCTTAGTAGCAAATAAAGGTGGAGGGTTAGGGACTGATACGTCAAGATGGCCTATAATGCAGAGGTGATCTGATGCAAGTTTGTGGGACACCAGGGAGGACTGTAGAATATTATCATCAGGTCTATAAAGAATCCAGTCTAAAATGTGACCATGTTTATGGGTGGGTTGGCTAACTGACTGTTTGAGGTTGAAAACGTGAATGGAATCTAGGAGTTTTGATGTGTATGGGTTTCCAGGACAGTCAAAGTGAAAGTTGAAATCTCCAAGAATAATCAGGTTGCCACCTATCGAATTTCCACACTCTAGGAGATTCGAAAACTGCTGAAAAAAGAGAGATTCAGTCAGCTTGTTTTTCTGCTAGGAGGAGGGCGGTAGAGACAGAAGAAATGGACTGACCTTTGTTCCAGTGTGAGTGTGGTTTGGACTAGTTCAAACGATGTATGGTAGAAATTGAAGGTTGTAGTGTGGTTAAGACGGTTGATCATGGAGTTCTCTGCGATGACAGCAATTCCACCTCCGCGAGAGTGGCGGGGGAACGACTTGATGGAGTAACCGGTGGGTGTTAGATCCGCGCGCTTGGGTTCATCGCCTGATGTTTTTAGCCATGTTTCTGTCACGGAAAAGACGTCGATATTCTGATCGTCGATAAAATTAACTATTTCTGTGCGCTTTTCCGGTGGTCCTACTGATTGGGCATTGAATAATGCGATGCGCAGTGGTATCTCTTGGATAGCTGACACAAAGGTTGACGATTTAATAGGGATTTGAATTAGGTTATCTAAACTAACAGCCGAATTTTTAAATTTCTGTGCTGGAAAGGGCGAAAGGGAGATAACTGGGATTCTTCCTGTTCTACGCCGGCCAGCTTTGAAACAACGCTTCTTTTTTTCGCTTCCGTTTACATTTAAGGAACGATGAATGTAGTCCCAGGTCGTTTAGTCTAGTGCACAATGTAGTGTGGAGAGCCAAGGAGTGGTCATTTAAAGCGATTAATTAGGGTCCATCATAGCATAAACGGGTGGACTGGCGAGTGTCACGTGATGGTGGTTTGTTCAACAACAAAGGAAGTTGTAGCAATGAAGCGAGACAGCTGAGAAAAAGTCTAATTTTTCTCGTTTCCAAAATAAGAAGATGAAGAAACACATTCGAATAGAACAAGCAATGCATGATGAACACAATAACGAAGACGAAGACAGACAACAAGCACATATATCATGAAAAACGGCACAAAAATCCGGGACAGCTGCTTCAAGCCAGTTAAGCGATAGCGGCCATCTTGAATCATTCCCACAATCAAACAAGCAGTCACTAAAAGCTAACCAAGCTATAAACTGGAGACGTAAATACAATGGTACATACCCTACATAAATTACAATATAACCAAGATTTGACATTTTCATTACATATATGTCATTTTTGCCAATTCAGTGTATGAGCTATTATAAATAATCCGGACGGTATATCTGGTCTTAATAACGTCACAGTCTATTCCATATATGTCTGCTCAGAAAACACCACAAACTAGTACGAATCTTGCGTCGAATAAGTTCTGAGTTATTTATCATGGTATTTTTTTTTATTCAAGATATACCTGCACGAAATTACAAATTGCATCTACAATGACACGACTTTGGATTCTTTTAAATGCCAAGCTGTTTGCTTCCAGCAATGCCTCACCTAAAAAAAAAAAACTGATAAAACAGAATAACACACACACACACACACACACACACACACACACACACACACATATATATATATATATATATATATATATATATATATATATATATACTGCTATATATATATATATATATATATATATATTAAAAATAACATGACATTTAAAGTGTTGGTATAAAGCAATTTGATGTACCAGTACTATTGGTATATCAAATTGTGATCCGTCCATGGCGCAGTAATACGTATATATATAAACATTCTAGCGACCGTCTGCAGTTGATTCTAGATCAATGATGAATTTCCACACATTAATCATTAGTGACGTATGAAAATAACGACGAAAAGTATTAATAATCCTCGTTTTATAAATTAATTTACTATGGTACACATTTTCATAACAATCCTTTCTGCTTTTGTTCCCCTCCCCCTTCTCATGTATAACGGGCAAACTACGCAGAAATGTGGAGTGAGAGAGAAAAGGAATTTGGGCTGGATTAAAACCTTGAAATAGAAATTGCACCAAGTAACCTACAAGAATATGGTTCGTCGTAACGATTCGTGTGCACTTTCCTTGGGATTTATCTACAGTGTTTATCAATGATACAAAGTTGCAAACCAAGTCGACATTATACAGCAAATTCCTCGCTTACGTGGTACACATACTGTGATGTATGTAATGTTTTGTTATTGTTTCTTAAACATACTATAATGTTCTAAAGATCTATTATTATTAATTAAATATGAAAATGTCCAAAGGCCTCTCTCTCTCTCTCTCTCTCTCTCTCTCTCTCTCTCTCTCTCTCTCTCTCTCTCTCTCTCTCTCTCTGTGGACCATCGTAGCAAGATACGGACTAAAATCTATGAAATGACGAGCGTAGAGGATTTTCCTTTGTCATCCCACGATATCTCTGAACTTATGACTGATGATGGCAATAGTTAAGTCAAACCGACAAAAGAATGAGAGAGAGAGAGAGAGAGAGAGAGAGAGAGAGAGAGAGAGAGAGAGAGAGAGAGAGAGAGAGAGAGAGAGAGTTTTAAAGTCAGACCGACGAGAGAGAGAGCTAACCTAGTGTTTGTAGTGCTCTACTTTTATTATTAAAACCATCTTTCATGTTTAAATCATAAGTGTGTATTATATTGATTTAATCAATGTAAAGAAACATAGAATCTAAAAAAAGAAAACAATCAACTTATCAATATGCAATAGTGATTGTTAATAGCCACAAAAGGCGTAGAACTACATTTTGTAGCGGACACACTCGGGGATATGAGGAGTTCATTCACTCGGTCAATACACAGCCGCCTGGAGTAAATGTTAACTCCATTCAAAGGGCAAATATATGTATTTGTATGTGATATAAATAAAATATATGTATAATATGTACGCTGTATCAATGATATACCACGAGATGTATAAATGTTTCATTAAAAGGAAATTCGGCAAGCCTCGTTTCGTTTAAATGAAAAATTTATACATTTCGTGGGATATCATTGATACAGCGTACATACTATACATATATTCTACACACACACACACACACACACACACACAGATATATATATATATATAT
>JAECUM010077922.1:0-17975 GCA_016617855.1 Megalonaias nervosa
CAGGGGGGTCACGTGACCCTCCTTGACCTATGCTGCGGGCACCCCTGCTTATGCATCAATCATTATATTTTCTCACCAACAATTAATCATTAATTTTTATAAAAACAAAATGGGAATATGGTATTTTCGATCTTTTTTGCAAACGTAAATCTTCTTAGTGGAAATTTCATGTCTGATAATTTAATGAATTTTTCAAATAATACAAAGTGATATGTATGAAAAATTATGATACATTTAAATAATTATTATTTTGATGACTGGATTGTGTACGAAAAATTAAAGGGTATGAAAAAATACATGAAATACGGTAATACACCAGGAAGTGATGCTTAGAGCTGATTTAATATCATGTTGAATGTTATTCCAAACAAGTGCACCTGAAAATTGAAAACTATTTTGAAATAGCTCCTTTTTGGTTTTGGGTACTTTGAAATTTTGTCCTATTAATGGTTTTAGATTTGGGGTACCAGCAGATTCTCTTTCCTGGAAAATCTTGTACATCAGTCTGGCCTTTCTCAAAATTTTTTTTTTTATGTATTGGCAATATTTTTAATGTAAGCACTGCAGTCTGAACATTTTCTGTTTGTTCATCATGAATTATTTTACCTGACCTTTCCAGGAGTCTTGGAAATTGCTCAGATATTTGTAGCAGTTGTTCCCCCAAAATTATATTACAGTAGTCAAAATGCAGTTGAATGTAAGTTTTGTAAAAAGTAACTTTGTAATGTAAAGGAATGAAGGCCTTGATTTTCTTTAGAAGCCAAAGAGAAGAGTTAATTTTCTTTGAATATAATTTTATATGATAAGACCACTGCAAGTTATTCTCTACAAATATTCCAAGAATTCTATCTAAACATGTCATTTTCTGATCACTGTCATAGAGAACAGGCATCAGAACAGTTTTCAACCTTGTTCTTTTCTGCCGTGTAGTTATCAAGACTTTTGTCTTTTCTGTACTGAGGATCCTACCATCTTCCTTGCACCATATATGAAGTCAGTTGTGAGCAGGCTGAAAGGTTTATTTTTTCAACTTTGACTTGACTGCTTTGAGCATCAAACAAAGTAGTGTCATCACCATACAAGTCAGTTGATGAGACTGCATCTCCTACTTTTAGTGGTAGGTCATTTATGAACAAAACAAATAATAAGGGCCCCAAGGCAGAACCTTGTGGCACTCCACAACTTTTCATTTTAGTTTCAGACAGGTTTCCATTTGGTGTTACCTGTTGAGACCTATTGTTCAAGTAGAATATGAACCACTTAAGAGTATCTTCACTACATTGACAGATTTTTAACTTTTCAAGAAGAATTTAATGAATGGTGGTAAAAATATTGTGAACAAGGAGTCAAGAAAATAATGAGGAATCTGAACTGAGACCTAAAACACATTAGTCAGACAATTCAGAATTTATACAAGGTAACTGATGTAATTTTTCCAGTATAGTATTCATCAATGCATGTGTCCTTTAATATAACAAAATGATCTGTGTCCAAACCAAACCTGGTTTACCACATGTAAGTGTAATAGATCCAATCAAAGTTGAAAATAAACACCTGAACACAGTGCAGTTTTATAATTTAGGGAAAGTTAATCTTGTTATGAAAAGTCACATTACTGATCACTCAGTGTAAACAAGACAATATTTAGTCCCATCATCAGGGTTTCCCCAAAATTTGAACTCTAAATGGACCATCTGGGCAAATTTCAGTGTTAGTATCACTGTATTATATTGCTAGGCAGTGCAGAGAACTCGGTCATAACATTAGTTAACAAGAGGCTCAAGTGAGCATGACACTGCTCACCTGGCTTACATAACAATTAACAATTTCACTAATCTGATTTATTAAGTATTGCAGGAACATGACATTATGTAAACTATCTCTCAACTTTTATATCAAGTAGATTTTAATAAAGGAAGAAAAAAATGTGCTCCAATGATAAAAGCAAACTCATTTAATATCTTATTGATATGGACCTATTTACTGAGTTCTATCAAAATCACTTGAGAAATAAAGCCCACAAAAAGTGACCAGCTGAGTCTTAGACAAATTCTAGTTCCAACTGATCAACTACAAAGATTTACTTCTTGACTGCATGAAATGACTCAGGGTTACTACACCTGACAAGGTCATTACACTGTTTTAGTGGGCACTACTTCTATGCACCAGTGTCCTATGATGTCATATTACATCACTGAAATACAAAATCTATTTTAGTCTTCTCTCTTGGGAACTATTGTTCTCCAAATGTTTTCACTGGTGAGGCAAAGTGACCTCCTTTTGGCCAGGGTATTAAACCCACCACAAAATGTTAACAGGAGGATAGTTTAGAAAGGGAGAAGGCAATAAAAGAATAATATGCACATATTGTTTGATATAACAAAAATAACTTGAATGACACATTGTGCATAAAACATTATTTTCTTATTACACTTACAATGACCATGACCTTGACCTCAAGACTACAAAACCACTACTTTCTTTATTATGCTAAGAGAAAGCCATCCACAAAGTTTGGTCAAGGAATTTACTGCAAGTCATCCACAACGCTTCGTCAAGGAATTTATTGTTGAACAAATAGCTATTCTTCAAAAACCCATTTTTCTTTGAGTTACAATGACCTAGATGCTGGAGTCTTCCATACCTTAAGTACAATCCCTCCACAAATCTTGGTCAAGGTACATGGTTTTCAACTAAAGCTATTACGCAAAAGAAAAATATTTTTCCTTTTTCAGTCTCTGTGATCCTGACCTTTTCATCTCCAAAAATCAAAAGGCTTCTTTTTACCTGAAGTAGAAGTCATCCACAAACTTTGGCAAAGGTACATGGTAAAAATCTTAAAATTTTGGGGCAGAAACCATTATCATTTTTCAGCCACTCTGACCCCAAAATAAATAGGCTTCTACTTTACTCTAAGTGCAAGTTTTGCACAATATTTTGTGAAGCTCTGTCGTGATGAAAGAAAGTTATTTTGTGTGGAAATAATTGACCCTAAAATTGGTAAGCTCCTCCGTTCCACAAAGACATGGAGGACTCGAGTTACTGCACAGAAACAAAATACATATATGCACAATATCCAGCTTTTATATGGTATAACCTTTTGTTTGGCTTTTATTCTGTAATTGACTCACCCACACAAGCCCTTGTCTGTAGATAAGCACCAACACATTAGAGGAGATGCTAAATTCAGCCTTTGTCTTCTTCCAGAAATAACTTGCAAAGTTCATGGACAGCTGCACAACTGCCTGAAATATGAATGCTACCAGTATCATTCATATGTGTTTTACTTTTCTGTAATAACAGGACACTTAAAAATCATTTTTCCTTCTTTTAACAATAGAACAATAGGTCCAAGTGGGCTCATATCACTCACCATCTTACGACACTATTTGAACCATGTGTAATTAGGCATTTAGTAACTTTCTTGCTTTAGAGACATTCATCTCTGTATAAGCAATTTGTTGAGGTTTAAAATTTGTCTATAAGCTACTTGACCGAGTCAAGTGAAACAAAAGTATATTAAGAGGTTACAGTTACCATAGCTGCAGGATATATTCTAGTAAGTATGACTGTGAATTCACATTAATTTCTAAAAAATGTTGGGCCAAAAAGTCAATTTAATGCATAAAGATCATATACTGTTTTTTTTATCCCTACCAATTATTTTCATTAAATTCCATCTATGTTTAAGAAATCTCCGCTTTTTGCTCAAATGGAGGAGGGGATTTTCCCCTTAACAGTCTAATAGATCCTTTAAGATGGTCACAAGGAAAGTCCATTGCGGTTACAATACTATCCTTATTTTTTGCGACATTCAATATACAATGTGACCCCGCTCTAGCACTCTCTTTACAACACGAATTCAGATATAACATGGTTGTGGTATGGGTCCCAAAATTTCATATGAATGTATTTTTCATGTATGTGAAAAAATATTTTTTCTTCTTAAAAGTATGGAAAATAAAGTGTAAAATGTTTACTATCATTTTGAGGAAGAATTTATATATGAATTTTAATATAAAACAATTGTAGCTGAAATTATATATGCATGTATACTTCTCGTACACTATAAAATATTTTTGTCTTCTTAAAAGTATGGAAAATAACATGTAAAATAGTTTAATCAGGGATCACACTGGGCTTTGGCAATGTCGCAAAATGCATTTTTTTTCTTATTGTGACAAAATATACCATCTGGTGACTTTTTTGGGAGAAAATTGTTAGCTGTTTAAACTTGTCTATATAATCTTGGGTTTGGAGTGGAAAAATTCAAATGCACCATGAAAGGAAGCTACAAACTTGGATATAACATGCATTGGAATCTATCTATTGTTACATAAATGAATTGCTTGTTTATATTGACAAACCATCTTAACAGTGCATTGTTACATCATAATCCTCTTATGCTGATGTCTGGCCTGAGTATTGTATGCTGCTGATCCACTCAAACAGTCATGCTATCAGACTAGTTACAATCGACCAAATTTGATGGCAGGAAGTGGAACAACTACAATCAACCAAATGATGGCTAACATTTTTTTTAATGTACCCAGAAAAATTTCTTGTGCCGAAACATCAAAGAAACTGATCTGTATAAATACTAAACAAAAGAAAAAATTCAGTTCCAATCAATGTTCTACTATTATTGGATGCTGCTGCCAAGAAAACACAAAGGGGCATTTATTTGGTCCTCCAAATTTGTTCTTTAGTGGTGACTTCAATAACATATGCACGCTTCCTCAAAACAAGGGGACTAAAATTTTCAATAAAAACAAAGCACCTTTCACCGTAGGAAGTCAGCACCTCAATTAAATAAATACAATGGACTCTGATGGATTGTTGCATTTTCCATAGTGCCTGGAAGATGTCTATTTGCTATGAAAGTTGCCTTTTTGCAGGAAACCTTTTATGCTTATAATAGCTACTAACTGCAGTATAAAAAGCAAATTACATTCCAATCTTCTGAAACCATAAATATCTGGCCATCAAGTTACCTTTTAATTTGTTCATGTTTTTATTTCTCTACGAATAGCCTCATCCATTGGGCAGCTTCAGCAAGATGATAGCTGTCTCCAGCTGACTAAAATCTAGGGCATTTTATGTACATGTACAAGTAGCATGTAAACAACTACAGTCACATGCTACTGGCAACAATTTCATAGTGAAATGTTTAGTGACATGTTCATTGACAATGGGATATAGATCAAACGAGGACTACCATTCCTTATATATGTCTTATTTGCATTTTCTAACAGGATGTGACTGATACATGAATTTTATAACAAGATCTATACTCTACTTCATGGATTTTTCATACACCACATTTGGTATTTAATGCATTATGGACTATACTACACATATGTAAGTTATCAATATACAAGTGTATTACAGACTAGTTTTGTCTTCATTTAACTGAAAGCACACATTTTTGCACCTGCTTTTATTACCCATCCCCCATCTCTTTTTGGTAAATTCATAATTTTCTACAGCTAAATGACCTTGTTGCTTATAACATGGTTAGATTCTATGGATTTACTTGTTGATCTACTTGACACTTCTGTAATAAGGATCAGAATTAGCCTACAGATAAGGCTTGAATACTCTGTTAAGTTAAACTACCTTGATGGGAACAGATACTGTAATTGTTTCTAAGTTGGGTCCAACTGCAAAAACAACGAAGATCCTTATCTGCTATGACCACATAATGCATTGACAGATCAGGATCTATGTTATTTGTTTGACTTATTAATCCTAGATATTTTACATACCCAGATCTGTGGGTGCATTATGCAATAGCAGATATGGGTCTATGCAGTTTGCTGTTGGATCTGACTTCTATGCAAGTATCAATGGTATGCTTTAGAACACATCATTATGAAGATAGCCAATGGATAAAGAAAAGTTTCTGTAAGTCATTACTAATGCTATTCAGTAATTCATCTATTATTTATTTACATATTTATCAGGGCCCCAGATGTCCGGGTGATCTAAGGTGCTTGCCTTTACAGATCACGAACACATCTCACCTCTGCTCGTGTGGGTTGGAGTCTTGGCTTGGCTAACACTGGTATGCAAGAAAGCTTGTTAGTACCTTCCCAGGGTTTTTCTGCCACCAAATATACTGTTACCATGTATAGCCTATTATGTGCTGAAAAATGGCAATAAACCCACAAAACAAAAGCAAAAACTTTTATTTATCTTGGATATGCCTGGGGTAGATAAAATCATGGACCTCCCATTTTTATTTGTTTGGATTTTCTGAATTTTCTTGATCTCATTGTGGTCATTTCCAGTAAAATTAAAGACTTAAAACATCAAATTATTTATAAAGGGCAATATAAAAATTGTAAAAACGAGAAATAAAACTGTAAATGTTTGTGTTTTTACAGATTTTACTGTATTGAGATTATTTTACATTATCCCAATGATCATAAATTAGAGAACGAATTGAATGACAGTCAAATGTAATAAATGAAAAAACAAAACTTTTCTAAAGTATTTAGGAATTCAAAACAATATATCTTTCAACTCACATTAATGAGGGTATCCATTATAACAAGCTTATACAATTCTTGTCCAATAACTGTCCCAGTGCAACCAAGTGTCCGCTAAATACAAATGTAACAAATTAAGCAATTAAATAATAATAATAATAATAATAACTAGCTGGCCCAGTGCAACCAAGTGCCATCAAAATACAAATTTAATGAGTCCCTCAAAGAGAGTAATACTCTACTGGGCAAAAAGAATTTCCATTAATTCAAGATAGGACCTTTTCTTCCTTTTAAATGACAAGTGTTGAAACCATCAATGATATTCTTCAGCAATAACAAGATTTTCAAATTATCTGCAATAGTACACATAATGGATGCCAGTTTGGCACCATTGTCATTTAGGACAAATTTGATATATTAGATTAATTTTTACATCATAAGAAGTCATCTGGTGAAAACTCCAGGTCAATATGACTTTCTGTTTAAACAGAGTTGTCATAACAAGATTTTTAAGATGGCTGCCATATTGGCTGTCAGACTACCACCATTTTTACTTAAGACCAGCTGGATTTCATAAGAAGTCTTTAAATGAAAACTCCAAGTTAATATTATTCAGGAAGAATAGCAGTAACAAGATTTTCATGACAGCTGCCATGGCAGCACCATTTTTATTTAACACCAACAAGATAACTTATTAAGTCTTTTAGTGCAAACCCCACATTGATATGACCATCTATGTAGGAGCTGCAATAATATTTTCAAGATGGCCACTGTGGCAGCATAACTAGACATTGTAAGTTTTTGAGTGAAAACCCGATGTTGACAGGAAAATCCATTCAGAAGAAGTAGCGATAACAAGATTTTCAAGATAGTTACTTCGGTGGCAATACTAAACATCAGATCAGCACCATTTTCATTTAAGATGAATGAGACATAAAGTCCTTGACTGAAAACCCCATGCTGATATGACTATATATTCAAGAGCAGTAGTGATGACAAGATTTTCTAGATGACCATTGTGGAGGGCATACTGAATGTCTGAGCAGCACCATCTTCATTTCAGACCAACAAGACATCAAAAAAGCAGTTCAGAGAAAACCCCATATTGATCTGACCAGCCATTCAGAAGGAGTAGTGATACAATTTTCAAGATGGCCATTATGGAAACTATATTGGATGTCCAAGCAGCACCATTTTCATGTAGGACTAACTAGACCATGGGATTAAAGTTTCAAGGCAATCCTGCAAGTAGTTTAGGAGTAGCAATATCAAACTTGTGCTCACATATGGTTGTCTGGATAGACCATCCCATAAGCTCTTCTGGTCTATAACCAGTAGAGCTAAAAAATTAACAATAATCAGAATCAGCAGTAGTGTAACAATCATATTCATCAGATATTTACTTTTATTTTAAGAGCATTAGCATCAAAATTAAAAGGAAAAAAGAACACCAGTGTTTGTCACATGACAATGAATTACCAGCCAAAGCAGTATAGAGTGTATGGATTATTAATGCTAATGTACATGATAGATTCCCAGACTATGAGATTTTTATGCACCATGTTTGAACCTGATACTTTTCCCAAAAATGTTAGTTACATGCTATAGTTTGGTAATAATTACATTGTCACTGTGATCGCTTATCATGGTCAATCAATACAGAACAGTGATGCAGTCATCAGTGCCAATGACATAAAGAAGGAGTGTGGAATTCTCTACAGAGGAATGTTTGCAGCTGAGTTTTAGACAAAGCTGGTTTCATTGAAAGGACAGTACCTAAATGTTAATTGTTTCATGGAAATTTTACAGGTACTTTCAGTGTCAATCACACTAATGTTAGGAGAACAGGCAACAGGAGGAAGAGACGCTGATCATCTGGCCTCTACTTCGGGTATCTTTCTAGGGAATGATGGCTGGAGTCCCCATGTTAATGATAACCCATTCTCCTAATTACATAGCAACATAGCCTAGGGTTATTTGATCTGAGACCCCTACATATGGTTAAGAAGATAATTATTTAAATCTTCACAATCCCTCCTAACTGATTGACAGAGCGTTCACAGCCCAAACTTCTGAGTCTGGACCTGGAGAGACAACAGTGGGAAACTTGTAATTCAACTTTATTGCAAAAAGATCAATCATCAGACACCCCCAAAGTGAGAGGATCCAAATAGAGACCAGCTGATGGACAGATCATTCCATGTGCATGACTTGACCTTTCCTAGATAGAGTATTGGTCAAGACAAAGAGTCTGCTGGGAATGTGTCTAATCTGTATGTTGATACTGAGGTTGTCACACCAACACAAGCTGTCAAATCAGAACAGACAGGTTGGGTGATTTGGTGCCCCCATTTGAGGAGATAGGTCACTGCCACAGAGCTGTAGGTCATAATGAGGACCATTTTGTCTGGTAGTCAATCCTTCCATAAGTGGTGACATATCTTTTCTAAAGGGTGATGTGGAGTGGCCGTTCCCCTGACTCACACATGCCACCGACAGTAATAAAGTCTGGCAACAGGTAGGCACCCCAACCATATGTACATACCATTATTTCTGTTTGGGGCTTCTCCTGTGGGATTCCCATGGTCAGCCAACCTGGGTTGCACCACTGATGCAGGAATGATTGTATCTTGGGCATAATCATGATTATTTGATACAGGGGACATGAAATGGAGTGCCACTGTACTAGTTATATCATTTGTAAGGGATGAATACAAAGACAGTCAAGTGGGATCAAGTCTACTGCCACAGTGAATAATCTGAGGAGTTGCAAGGGCTCTCTCACTGAAATCCAAGTCCTGCTGCAAACAGACTCAATGAGTTTGACGATCCTGAATATGCAAAAATGAGGAAGCAATACCAGATTCAGGTTGGTGATAAACTCCATACCCGGATGGCCAAAAAGCTGGAATGGATGGAGGTCAGACTTTTACCAGTTCACTAGAAAGCTTAGATGATCCAAGTGAGAGAAGACTGTTTTTGCCTTGGAGTAGAATAGAATTTACCTCATGCTTCTGGAGGATGTTATCCAGGTATGCTGCCATCATTGTAGATGAAGTCGATCAGAACAGGGTGGCAATGCAATCCATAACCTTGGTAAAAACCCAAGGGCTGATGTTGAGGCCAAAGTGTAGGACTTTGAACTGATAAATGTGTTGAAGTAAGCAAAAGGGAGAAATTTCTGCGATGCAGGGTGGATTTGGGACACAAAAAATATGCATTGATCAGATCAAGACTAATGGCATATTCGTCCTGTTGGATGGAGAGACAGATTCATCTCACTATCTCCATCCTGAATTCTGGTGGAGAAATGTATTGGTTAAGGTGACTCAGGTTGATGATCAGCTTCAACTTTAAGTTTGCTTTCCGAATAAGAAACAGCTTGGAATAAAACTGCCGCAATTGTGGGTTTTGTACAGTCTCTACCGCCATGGCCTGTTTTCAATGAGTGATTGTATTTCCTGTTGAAGAAAAGCATCCTTCTCCTGATCTGATGGTATGTCCATGTAAAGGAAAGAGGAAGAAAGAGGAGGGGGTTGGATAAATGAAATCCGAAGTTCCTCCAAAATGACCTAGATCACCCAATCATTTTGATGGAATGGATTGATCCAGTGAACCTGAAATTGTAGAATGTGGCCACCCACATTGGGCGGTGGGGAGGGTATGTCAAAGTCTAGAGTTAGGAGGCTTGAAGGCAGAGAAACTTGGTTTCTTGCCACCTCTGTATGGTTGTCTCCTAGCTTGGTTAGACTGTTGTTTCCTGATATTCAGCTGGAATCTAAATTGCATATCTGACTGAAAAGATCCCATGTCCCTAGTCTGCTTATCATCCCTCCGCAGTGGGAGGAGGGGCTGACTGCATCAAAATGCCTGTGTGGGTTGAACACTGAGTTAGAGGGGCAGTTCCTAAGCTGCCTGAACTTCTTCAATTCTTCCTCCAATGAGTAACAATGATCTAAACAGGGTCATCCATACAGCCAGAATATGATGAGGCTTGAGCAATGTGGACCACAGACATGCACCACATGGTATCAGGTCTTAGTTGGATGAAGCAGTCAGTGCACTGGCCATGGAATGGTCAGCTGCCCAGTTAATGACTTTAGTAATTCTGGACAAGCTTCAATGTGGCATGGATCTCATTTCTGTCCTCTTTATAAAACAGTGGAGCAGACATGTGAACTGCTGCTAGATTTTTTTTCAAGGCTGGGAGATCGGTACTGAAGATGCCTGGATGCTGGCAGTACAGAATTTGGTCTGGCTATCACCTGTACTGGCCATTCCAAAGGCCTGATTGGACGGACAGATTTCCCACTGAAATCTCCATCATAGCAGGGTATGTCATCGACAAGTATGCCTAAACAACAGATCTGTCACTAAGATCCCCATAAATCCTAGCTGGACAAACCATTTTATCAAAAAAGTCCCCATACTGGGATGGTTGTATGGCTGGTGATGGCTACTGACATCAAGGCTGTATTATGAAATGCATCTAGGCTCGAAGACCATGCTTGGACATGCACAGGGACTTATGGCCTCTGGGCAGTCTAATTGTGGAGGGACACTCCCCCAATCAGTAAGAAAAAAGGTGTGGAAGCAGGTGAGGGAAATAAAGGTAATAACTGTCATGATGCCAATAATTGCATTGTCATTTCCTGGATCAGACAACACATCCATTTAAAGGTGGACGGTTGTACCATCTCAACATTATTCTCCTCCACTGCCACTGATGTTACTGTCACTGAAGATTGCAAGAGACGAACTTTATGTTTGTGGGGGGGGTGACCCGGTGTCCCTTCCAAGACCTGCAATGGAGGTTGACTCGGGATGTATACTGAAGACATCAATGTTTTCTTTCCTCAACTTACTGCATCTTTCCTTCCCTTATGTTGCCTTGTGGATTACTGTAGCCCAGGTTTTCTCTGTTCACATATTACACACGTTACATGGCATAGACGATGTACACTTAGTACATATGTTGTTGTTGTTGTTGTTGTTGTGGGCTTTAACACCATTTTTCAGCACATGATAGGCTATACATGGCGGCCAGTATTAATGGTGGAGGAAGAACCCGGGAAAACCCCGGAAAGAACCACCGACCCACGAGAAGCTACTGGCAAGCTTTTTCACATACCCACATTGGCCAAATCTGAGACTCAAACCCACACAGACAGAGGTGAGATGCCAGTGATCCGTAATGGAGAGCGCTTTAGACAACTCGGTAACTCGGGGCCCCTCTTAGTACATATGATACAAGAGTGGTTGGCTTCCTTTGCTTTTAACTTTTTCATTTCATGCATTTAGTTGATATTTCCACTGAAATGACATAAGAGAAAACAAGTATAAATCTGTAATTCAGCCTGTTACTAACTTGTCAATACTACCCCCATTACTAACAGAGTAAGCAAAAATAGTGCAATGCTAACTCATAAATGACAATATGAGTTCAACCAATGCGTGTTTTAACATGATCTTAAACAGACAAAGTCCGTAAAGGTGACAAAATCACTCACAAAAAAAAATAATGTATTCAACCTATAGAAGAATGATTGTCCAACACAATAAATCCAAAAAGTTGGATAGTCCAATTTTACCACTAAGATGGCTTGGATTGTCTGAGGTATAATCAGGGTTAGAACTGGAAGTGAGTCTTAAAACTTTAGGTTAATTTTAGGGGGGGGGGGTTTAAGGTTTTAAATTTTTTTTGAGATTCAAGACAAACAACAGTTACAAGATTATCTCCATGGTGAACACAATATTTATTACAAATCTGATCAAGTATGCTTCAAGTCTGTTTTCAAATATAATGAAAATAAAGATAAAGAGAAAATTAATAAATAATTAAAATGACCAGATGTTTTCAATTTGCACAGTTCATGTACTTTCTAGACTGCTATGCTAACCAAATGAAAAACTGTGCAAAAAATGCACTTTTTGTGGGATCAAAGTAGAACTGTTCATAATGTTTTCAAAATTTTTAAGTTTTCATTATTTATTTATGTTTCCTTCAGATTTTTAAGACTTTCTTAAGGTTTCTAAAGTCAAAATGAAATTTTAGGTTTTTCGAGGTTCACTTCTAACCCTGTATAATGTACGTATTATCAGGACAACAACAAAGCTTAAAAACTAGCGACAACAAGTAGGGCTGGATTTGCAAGATAGCAGGATTATATCCCTCGAACATTAATGTGATTGTGGAATGTATTTGAGGGAGAAAGAAGCCACTGAGGATGAGACTCAGGAATACATCTTAACATAACATGGGGGAGCAGTGGAAAACAGTCAGCAACCTTACAAAACCAGCAATTGGAAAACTGAAGCTAGAACTTCTCTGGAGGATGAGCAATATTGTCCTCTTATTACAACATTTTAATTCTGATAAATAGAAAACATTCTCCATTCTTCACAAAATACAAAGTGATTCAAGGGGAAATCTGGACCAGAAAACTATTGACAGCCTGTTAACATAGCTAACTGTGAGGCTTAATAATCACAGTTGATTTCATCAGTGGAGAAAGTGATCTTGTGATGGAAGCTAAAATTGCTATTGTATATTATTTAAAAAATCTTTGCAGTGAACTATAAGATAAAAAAAATTTTCCTGCTTCTTTAATTGACAACATACTGACTAATGTTAATTAATTATTATTGTAACACTGCAATCAGAATCTGAATCAGATATTGTTTGAAACTTCTTGTTTTGTTTTCAATCCCCTTGAAGAACATAAAATTCATACTGATAAAATAAAATCTACTGGTTTAGAAATCAATCTACAGATCAAAATTTATAAATCTACTGCTTTGAACTCCTGGTTTTCTCACATGTATGTTTTCATAAATGCATATCCTAAGAAACATTCCTTAGCTAATAAATTTGATCAAATGTGACTTGTAACCAAACTGGAGATTGAAGTTGTACGTAAGATTTCCATATGGATTCCTTCTGAAGCCATACAATTAAAAGCAGAGTCACCCTGAATATAATTTCAACAAGTCTGGTCACAGAAAACACTACAACTAAGTTTATTGAAAACTCAGCTATCTGACAGAAGTTGATAATAGGATTTCCACTCAGTTCCAGGGAAACCACATCACTGCTAAAAGAGCCAACTGGCACAAAATTTATATAAAGCATGTCAGTAGAAATATTCCCTCCAGAAATGATCAAAATTTGCTCAACCATATTTGGGGGAAGAAGTCAGAAATAATTTTTTTTTCACTGGGTTGCTCTGAAAGTCACACCACTGTTATGGGAACCACCCTTGACTTAATTTTCAAAAAGCATATATTAGGAAATATTCCTACAAAGTTTAATCGAAATTGGCTCAACTATTCTAGGGAAGAAGTTAAAAAAAGGTTTTCTGCTTAGTTGCTTTGGAAGTCACACCAATGCTAGAGAAGCCACCAGTAACAATCTGACTGTAAGATAACGATCAATGCTAGAGAAGCCACCAGTAACAATCTGACTGTAACATCACGATTTTCTTCAGAATATACCAAGGCATTGTACAATGCCTAATGCATTGTTGTTACCAGTTAACTTTGTAGGATAACAAAATCTAAAAAGACCCCAGATGTTACATGTATTTTATTGGGCATGGCCATATTAAGAGACAGAGACTCAGAACCTCTAGAGTGGAGAGTTACCATCACTAGTAACAAAGGAAACTATTGCCTCTTCTAGTACTTACACATACATGATGGGTACATTCGTTTATGACATTATTGGTATGCACACAGTTTCATAAGCTTTCATCCAAATTAAACATTTTTAGGTGAACAGAATGTGTAATACCATATATACTCACTTATAAGTTCAGTCAAACTTCAAACAAAAAAAGCTCTTGATCTCCCACAGCATAATGTGCTTGCAGACCTAGATCTATGTTATTTGTTCTACTGACTACTCCTAACAAATTGCACAAACCCAAATCTGCCAGCGCATAATGCGCTGGCAGATCTAGGTCTGTGCAGTTTGCAGTTGGACTCAACTTATAAGCAAGTACAAATGGTGTGGTGAATATATTAAATAAGATGAAAATTACTTACTGAGGTAACACTGTTGTAGATGGAGGCAATCAGAGCAAAAAGGTTTGCCATCCGCAGAAAGAAAACACGAGCCAGGGTGACATTCAACTCATACCTACCACTTGCATACTTCTCTATCTTGGGAAGCTGAAATGTATTTTTGTATTATCTTAATAACTGGTTGGGTCAATATTTTAAAATTTCTCTCTCCACCCTGATATATAAAACGGCAAAACATCAAGCTCCTGAGAACCTCAAGTGAGATCTAATGTGAACTTGCTCATGTGCATTTTAACATGCAAATTAGGTTTCACTTTTGAAAAGCTCATGTAAGTAAGCTTTCTTATGTGAGCTGATCTAGTTCTGAAATGCTCACAAGAATAAGTTTTAACTATAAACCATTGTTAATCTACAAAAATGGCAGGGGAATTCCATATACAAATTACCATGAGACTGCCAGGAAGTGACTACAAAAGTACTGGCTAAGATCTATGCCAGTGACAAACTTCCACTGTACGTGGACATCACTTCACATCCTACAGCCCACTTGGCTTTGAGACATCCAATCTGGTTAGGTCCGTTGCCGGAGGATATGACAGCTGTTTCGGCATGGAGTGATGAGTGGTCTTCAACAGATGTTGTAAACCACTCCCTTGTAGCTGAGCCATCTGTCTGCCCTCCTGGCTTCAACCTTCCAAGACATCTTTGGACCACGCTGAACTGTTTCCAGACAAGACAGGGGCATTGTGCAGTCAACCTACAATGGGGCCAGGCTACTGACTCTTCCTACAGCTGTGGAGCTCTGCAGACCATGTTACACATTGTGAACAACTGCCCACTGACAAAGTTCTCTGGTGGACTATAGGCTTGGCACCTTGCTGATGATGATGCTGTTAAATGGCTGGGCATGCACTGCACACGATAAATAAATGAGACTGCTGAATTATCAGGAGGGCCCTGTGTGGCCAAGTGGTCTAAGGCTCTCACCTTTACAGATCACTCAAACTCACCTCAGAAGTTTGAGATCAGCTCGACCAGTGTGGGTATGTGAGAAAGCTTGCCAGTAGCTTCCTGTGGGTTGGTGGTCTTTACAGGTTCTTCCTGACCACCAAATATACTGGCCACCATGTATGGCCTATCATGTGCTGAAAAATGGTGTTAAACTCCAAAAAACCAACACAAAGTTCACACAAACATCAAGCACTTCATATTAAGACTGAAAGAATTATATATAATCATTCAAGGTTAGTCTAAATTAAATCAAAGAAATAAATATAGAAAGAGGATTCATAAAAGCTTTCTTAAATCTCAGGAAAACTAGAACTGATCCTAGTTGTCTGGTATATTACAATTCAGCAATACAAACAAAACAATTCATCATATCTTATGCATTGTTGTTATTGTTGTAATTGTGGGCTTGACACCATTTTTCAGCACAAGTGATAGGCTAATACATGGTGGCCAGTATATCTTGTGGAGGAAATCCAGGAAATCTCTGAAGAACCACATACCCACGGAAAACTACTGACAAGCCTTCTCACATTTCCATGTTGGCCGAGCTCGAGACTTGAACCCATGCTGACACAGGTAAGTTATCAGTGATTTGTAAAAGTGACTGCCTTAGACCACTTGGCCACTTGGGGTCTTGTGCATTGTAGTTGATGGAATGAAACCAAAAATTCATCAGGCTACATCTTCAAATTCTTTCACAACTAGCTTTAGACATTTTCTGAAATCCAGTGACTGCTTTAACATTACCACTGATTATTTAACATCTACTTATTATAAGCAATATTATATTTAGATAAGGAATATAGCAAATAAAGGTCACTTATAATATACATCAAATGACAGAAATATCTTGTTCCTAAGGATTATTACCAATTTTCAAATAAAAAAGCCCTATTTTAACCTCACTCCTAAACTGCATCCAATAAATGTTGCAGAATGTTCGTACTGAGCATTCCTATTACATGAAGCTCATGTGAGCTTTTCAAAGTTATAATTTTCTGGCTAAGATATATAAAAAATTGCAGTACTGAAAATCAAATGTGATATCTCATGTAAACTTTTAGTTTCAGAAACAATCTCTCTCTGTGTTTTTCGGCAACTAACCAAAGCTCATGTGAAATATTAAGTAGAGACTTCTTTGCATTTTACTCTCAACTGCTTCTTACAAGCTTCTGATGTGTTGCATTATTCTGTACAGGAGTTATGTCACATAATTTAGAAAACTAAATGACAGGAATTAAATAAACCAAATTAGACATATCTGAAGAGAGGACACACAATGTGATACGTGATACACCTAATGATGATGTGAAACCCTGGGTAGCCAAGTGGTCTATGCTACTTGCCTTTACCACTCAAACTTCTCACCTCTGTCCATATGAATTCGAGTCTTGGCCTGACTAACATGAGTATGTGAAAAGCTTGCTGGTAGCTTCTCATAGGTTGGTGGTTCTTCCCAGGATCTTACCGGGTTCTTCCACCAATACTGTTGCCATGTATATCCTGTCATGTGCTGAAAAATGGCGTTAAATACCCACAAAACCAAAACCAACCTAATGATGATATGCAAGTATACCAGGTATTATGATATATAAGTACACCAGGTATCATCCCATAATCTCAAATGGCTTTGGAGTTACAGAGCTGAAGTAAAAGTGTGGTTGAAAAGTTTGCTGTGACCTTGATCACGAAAACAGGAACCCCAATGAAATACACAACACACCTTAAAATGATGATGCATAAGTATATCAAATTTAACTCCAATGAAATACACAACACATCTTAAAATGATGATGCATAAGTATATCAAATTTCATTCTTTAACTCATTAACTCCTGGCGCCGCGTTTACGCGGCAGGAGATGGTAGCGTACTTCTGAGCTCTGTAGCATCAAGGTCACGTAAGACACAATAAAGTGGGTGGTATTATAGAAAGGTAGACAGATGTAGCTTTACGATGATACCAAATAATATGGATGTTCTAATTGCACTACAAAATACAGAGGGAAAAACATAACTTTTTGGACCCAAGTTTTTCCAGCCGAAATTCGCCCGATGTCAGAATCAGATTCTGTGCCCAGATTTTAGACTTTTTGGCCTCAGATCTAATACAGACCAGTCTGAACTGCACACAGACAGGTGAACCTTTGCAAAAAGTAGGATAAGATGGGCATTTAGAATAAAGAGTGGTCTCGACACGAAAAGATGGGTCCGTTAAGCAAAAAAAAAAAAAAAAAAAAAAAAAGTCCATCTTTTACCCTTCTGCTCATGCTCAGGCGAAATAGCCAATGATAAACGATGTTTCTAACACAACTAGGCATTAGGTTAACCTAAAATGTCTTGGAGGTCGATGTATTAGGATGTATTCAGAAATAGCCCCCAAAATGGGTTTCCTACTCGCATTTCAGGCGAAAACGACAAAAACTTCCAGGGGTTAATGTGTTAA
>JAECUM010077923.1:0-11631 GCA_016617855.1 Megalonaias nervosa
TAAGAAATTTCTCTGTTAGATTGTATTGAGTAATTGTATATGTATGGTCATTTTCAGTGGCTATGTCTCAATGAATTTATTTGATATGTCAGTTTGTAAGTTTAACAGTGTCCCACACATCAGTATATCAATATTCCAGCATGGTCTAATGTTCATTGATTAAACTTTGATATCTCCAGATTAGCTAGACTGTTGTTGTGATTAGCCCCCCCACACACACACACACAACACCCACCCACACAACATTGATGCTGCTATAAGCATCTCCAGAATGATAATGAAAGGTTAGGAACTGCTTGTTTTATATCAGCCTAAAAGTACTTCTAAAACACATTATTTATTTAAATGTGTGATTTCTTTAAGTTTGCTCGAAGAGTTTATAGAAACTTTTCACTTCTGTTACTGACAACTAACATAGAATTTCTGTCATTCAGTTCTAAAATTTATAACTTCCAAATCTCTTTGATGCACTGTGAGCATCACATGTTGTCAAAAATGACCTTCGGACATGAAAATTGCAGGTATAAATTTGGGGTTGGGGTGCATACACTTCTTCTGCTATGAACTGCCATTGACTTCTCTGGTCAAGTGGATAATATTCTTATGCTTTGTTTTAATATAGGTATCCAAAAATATGTACCTTTTTGACATCACTTGTGTATTTGATTTTTTTATGATTTTTTTATACTAGGTCACTGATCGCGGCATTAAATTTGTACATAAAAACTGGCCCCTGCCCCCTAAGCATATGTACACCCGTAATGAATGTCAAATAGTCTTTATAGGTCATAGGAATCAGTTTTAAATGGGCTTCATAACATATTGTTATACCATGAACGACGACATGGGTTTCATAGCATACTGTTATACCATGAACGATGAAGTGGGCTTCACAGTATACTGTTTTGCCATGAACGACGAAACTTAGCGAGGGCATGCATCTTGATGCATCATGAAACTAAACCTTCGTCATAAACATTAGTCACCGTGACCCATATTTCATGCTCCATTCTCTTTCATTTAATCTATGGCCCTGTTCATGCCAGAATGATCAAATTCGATGATTGTATGGAGCTTTGCTTGTACCACCTTACAAATAAAATAAGGTCATTTAACATACATCTCACATAATGAATAATTGTAAATTGTTAAACTTAGTTCATGACCACATTGGGTTTTATATCTACCGTACTTTATAACACGCTTGTACCAGCAATCATGAAACTTTGCAAGAGGAAGCATCGGGGTGTTTGCTACAAATTCATCTTACAAATATCTCACTGTGACCCGTTTTTCACCTTTCACCGACTTTGGTTGAATTCTATGTCTTAGCTGTACATGCTTTAATCCTTAAATTAGATGAGTGTATATATAAATATATATATATATATATATATATATATATATATATATATATTGTTTTTTGCTATAACCATAACACTCATACAAAAATGATAATGTGACATATAATCACATTTAAAGTTGTTACATTTAGTTGATGACTACATTACTTTTTATCATGCTATGAAAGTGATATCCGATCTCAAATCCTAAAATTTGCTGATTTTGCTTCAAGAACACTACTCTCTCATTTCAGTTGTAGGTCGTTATGATCCATATTTTACGTTTTCCGGACACGGAATAAATCTTTTGTTTGTGTTTCCTTTTGTCTTGCACTGTTCATGCTGTAATTGTTTAACAGTAGTTACATGAGGCTGTACGGAAATTAACGCCATTGGCTAACATGTGAGAGGCACTTAGGGGTTATGCGGGGAATCCTTCGTTCAAATTGTCCATAGATTTAACATATGGATGATATTATGTGGTGAAAAATGTTAATAAGGTTAAACCTGTTTATAGGGTCGAAAGTGTTAATGAGGTCAAACTTGAATGATAATGTTACAATTTGCATCTACAATCCAACACACACACACACACACACACACACACACACACACACACACAGCAATTCATTACACACACATACCCATCCTGCACTCAAGTTTTCTTTACTATTCAAACATACGCCTTTATATCCAGCACCCACTTTATGATTGAGATCCAAACACGCATCCTACGATATGATTCCTTAGCATTACATTTACGTTATCCAATAAAATACGCTTCTCATAGTATGGAATAAATATTACATTCTTAATTTTGATGTTAAACATTTTGTGATTGTATGGTCTAAAAAGTAAATTCACTTCCTTGTAAGTTTCTTTATTCTCAAAATACATTTTCTGAACGTCTCAGATTGTACATTCCTTCGATAACACATTTCCTTATTCCATTATAACAGTTCGTTTCGTCATTGTACATCTTAAACAGAATGAGCTCATCCTTCTTACGTCAAAGAAAGTTCTTATTCATCTGCGATAAACCCATTCACGTCTTTCATGAGAATGCCACTAGTTTCATGCAACATTACGTCATCCTTCATATCGCTTTGGCAGTTTTGTATTTATAATTAGATGCACGCAAAACCTGTACCCGTCATGAATTATCTTGTCGTAGTGAAATCATACGTCAAACATTTCCATCGCTCTGACATATTAAAAGCAATAATCGTCGATTTTGGATACGAAGAATTTCTTTTTATCCATGCTTACTAAATATGTTTTTGACATATGTATATCAACATTGTGTTTCTACGTTTAGTGCATTACTATATATTGCATACGAGTTATAAATACATGTTTACGAGTTTTAAAGTTAACCGTAATGGTGAAGCTATGTACAAGTTTGGGGTGATTTCCCATTGGATAATTCAGTCAGGTGGGTTCTGTTGCGACGTGAGGTATCGTGACATAAGTTACGTATGAAGTATTGCGATATAGATAGAGTAAAAAAAAAATTGCGATGTACAGAGGTATGGCATATAAATGGACGACGACGTGGACATTTGTTTCATTCTTATGTACTATGTTCTTGTATTAGTATCTGCAGATGTGTTTAATGTTGTGATTAGATACGCTTTGAGAGGAAATATTGGTCTGGATTATTTATTGGAATTCCAAAATGATCATTGACTCTGGACTAAACTGTTATTCTGGGATTTTTGTGAATGTATTCAAAGGAGTTCTGGACAATGCATTTGTGATACATCAAGACTGTTGGCACATTAGCACATTCTAGACTAGTGGCACATCAACACATTCGAGACCAGGAATTTATTTGGAACACTCTATTCTTTTGGACTTGTTATATAACATTTACGATAATTTTCTATTTTGATGATCTCCAAATGTTATGGAACTAATAACGTTTGCTTCCATGTCACTGACTCTCAACTATCGTATGACACTTGTCAAAAGATTTGCAGACATTAGTAAATGATGGGGACAAATTTCATTTATCAGTCGATATAAAGTGTACTCTAGGCAAAGCTTTGTGTGCATCAACTCTTTATAACAAAATAATAATATCTTCAAGATATCCCACTATATCACAAAACTCCCACTGCTGCCACAACTCTGGATCAAAAGTTGCAACTTCAGACAAGATACCCAACGAGACGATGAGGACTAGATATATGAGAAACTCGCGTTCCTTACTGCAGTATTCCGAATGCTTTGTGACCACTTTATTTTATCATTCTCTGCATATCGCTTCGCCAGGATGTTTTATTCAGCTTTTATTAAAGTACATCATCATATAACGTAAGAGCAGCGGACCTCACTACAAATGAACACGACGTTTGTTTCTGAAGTATTGATATGGGTAGTAACAAGCACAGTGAATACTAAATATGTGGAATATATTTCCCCAGTAAAAATAATCGTTACTCTCATCCATTCTTGTGCTGTGATTATGTAAGGGTTAGATCATCGTATCTATGAAATCGTCCTTGATACACTTAGTTTTATATCAACGATGATTGAAGTGGATCGATAGAGCAAGACATATTAACGCTAAGTGGAGAGGTTAATGAAAGAAATCTACTTCCTGCGCAAAGTAAAATTAATTATGGAATTCGCTGATTTGAACACAGAACGTAGAAAAATTGGAAATATAAAGATTAAATGATCATGTCTATTATTTATCGAAGTGCAAATTTGATTAAATCATTCAGAACATTAACATAATGTTCTCAGGATATCGTCCACTTTATGAGTGATTGTTCACATTTTACACCTCGATAAATACCCAACCATAATAATTAAATTTTGTGGTGCCCAAAATCACCTGTTTATGCTGCGCATTTTTTGCAAACTTGTTTATTTTTAACCCGTTCAGACAAATCTATGCAATAGTTTCCACTTAGCAACCGATATATTTTACGTACAGCGTTAAATATTCAATCCTGTCGTGCATCCATTTAGTACATTCTCTTATTTTGCTTATGTAAAATGTCAAATAAATTATCAATGGCATAATCTATTTCCTCTATCAATGGCATAATCATAAGTATTTTTCTGTGACAAAATTCTCCTTACTCAAAATTTTTATCCTCCTTGATGGCCCTTTTCCTAAGTCTTGGTATTTAGGCAGGACCAAAATTTCCGATTTTGCTAGTCAAATCTTTTCCAAAATATGGTTCAAATGTTATTTTAAAAACCATACTCAATTTGATTGCTACCGCCTTAAAATCTGAGCTAATTACTTTTATCTTTATTGAATCTCCAAGTCTGTTAATAGCAGTTCTGTTCATATATTGATTAATCATACAAATCAGTTCTTTTAATGTCCACGTATCAATAGAATAGATGGGGCATGTAAATTGTTCCTTAATCGTTTCCTTAGAAAAGATAAATCAAGTACCGAAGTCTTTATATATATTGTAATTTTTTATATCAGGTAGCAAATTTCAAAGTAGTGTTCTGCATTCAATTATTAGTTAAGTTTACACACACACACACACATATATATATATATATATATATATATATATATATATATATATATATATATATATATATATATATATATATTCAAAAGTGTAAGCATTGAAAATGCAACCATATATTTAGTACAGTTAAGCTGAATCCATTTTAACAACACGCGGAAACTTACCCTAATAGAAGTAAAAAAAAAATTACATATCAGCACTTTTTCCCTACTTTCCTCATTCTTTCTACGAGCCTTCTTGCTCTGTCAGGTACTTGATTGTACCAATCACTGTGTTCCATTTCATCCGTCGCTTTTTGCCAGTCCCCTCTGTTAACAGCGTTTCGAAACTTCGCGAATTTTGCCAATCCCGCGTGACCAAGATTGAACCTCATGTTCAAGATAATCAACTGGACCTCTTTTGGTAGATTTTGGAAATTCTTGAAAAGATTACAGCAGCTATCTATAGCAGCCTTCACGTCGGCTTGGTACGCTTCCTCGATCCTCTCCTTAGAGACCTTTGTTCCCAACGGCTTACCGTATTCTGGGTCATTCCTTGTGATTTTGTAGCCAATTCCAAAAGTAGGCTTTCCTGTAGTGTCTTCATAGATTTCGTCTTTGTATCCTTCATCATTTATAAGTTCCTTTCGAAGCTGATCCAAAAATTTAGCATCTGTAATACACAAAAAAAAAAACACAGAAAGATCTCGATTACTTTGTCGCAGTTTACGCTTGAAATTTGTTTAATATTTGTTTTGAATTTAAACATGCTCTTAGAACACTTTGTTCCGTACATTATAGACTACTATGTTTGAGTTCCAATCGACACGGAGTGGCTATTGCTTAAAATTATATAGAGAATCTTATTTGAAAGTACCACTTCTCAAATGAAATTTATGAACTCTGTAGAATAATTTAGATCTTTTGCAAGCTTTACAAGCCTTGCGATCCTTGACGAGGAAAATATTAAAATCATTCGACGAATTTCATCGCGACCTATCCAAGGAAAAAAAATGACAAACGCACTGGCAGACCCATCTAATAGCGGATTAAAGGCAACATCCATCATAGATACACAAACAAGGGATATGACCTATTGCAGTGTGTGCGCAAAAAGGCTGATATATTAAGCAAATGACGCAAACGGCAATAATAGTCAGTTTATATGTGTATCTTTAATTAATCATTGTGTTGTACGGAATATATATATATATATATATATATATATATATATATATATATATATATATATATATATATATGCGAGGCAGGAGCGGGATTTAGTAATCAGGACCGCCTTCTTTCAACGTTGTGTGTTTGGTGCCTTGATTTAAATGGTCCATGCCATCATACTTTACCTATGTACTGAGAAACGCCTTAAACGTACATCAGTTTAGCAAGAAATCGTTTTAGCTTCCTGTTCCATGGTAATTCAGGGCAATATTTCCTCATTGTGAGTTCCAGATAAGACAGAGGAAAACGTGGCATAACCTGCACTTTGAGATTTGAAAAGTGAATTTTTGTAACACCAGCCGGATATAACAGTTTTAAAGCGACCCGGGAAAAACCTTAGTAAATCATCGCTAAGGAACTCAAAGGTCATTATATATATATATATATATATATATATATATATATATATATATATATATATATATATATATATATATATATATATATATATAATGTTCCTCCTGTACGTGTGTGCACGCAAGCAGGGAAACTTGGGCAGTCTATTAAACATTTGGTATTCCCTGTGCTGCGCTTAAATCAAACAACGTACCCAATGATTATTCGGTTCAAGCATTGAGGGTTGCTGAATTTTAGTGTCGCAATTACAGCATGCTATCATCTCTAGCTTAACAAGATTTCAGAAAGCGCGATAGTAGAGCTGCGCTAATATCTATTTCTATGAAATAATGCTTACTGTTATGGCAGACCTGGATATAAATCTTTCGGTCAAATGATACCTTCGAGTGTTAGCTCCAGAGAAAACAGACTTTGTTTTAAGTGTTGAACTATCCTGGATACGGGTAGCTTAGTGTTTTCGTGAGCGTGCCAGAAATATTAAATTCTTGTTTCATTTCAGTGTTATCGATTCCATCTAGGAATGAGTGGGTTTGAAATTGTAAAATACTTTCTAATCATGTCTTATGAGATATGTCACCGTCTTCGGAGGTCTTCCCCTATCTGTAACAGCGTTCTGACATCGTATTCGATATGTCACCGTCTTCGGAGGTCGTCCCCTATCTGTAACAGCGTTCTGACATCGTATTCGGTATGTCACCGTCTTCGGAGGTCGTCCTCTGTCTGTAACAGCGTTCTGACATCGTATTCGATATGTCACACAATACAACTATAACCCGTGTTTCGTCGAATGTAGTCCAAATATTACTTATTAAATTTTGAAATACTTTTCACTGACTATGGCACAACATAAATAAAGCAACGGGAAACGTTTCCTTTAAGAAATTTGTATCATATATATTTAATATGAAAAGTATTTTATACTATTGTTGTATATTATGTTTAACGCTTTTGTAAGCTAACTCCATTTGCTCTCTAAACTGCTTTGTGGATTTGACGCCTGAAAAGTTTGACTTATTTTGCAATTAAAATATCAACAAATGGATATTCCTTTAAGCTAAAAGGTTACAAAATTCGTGTTCCAAATATAGGAACAAATAGGGACCTGAATTGCTATGAAATTTCATTTATAAAAAGAAGAAAATGATGATACTGATATCCTTAATCATATATATATATATATATATATATATATATATATATATATATATATATATATATATATATATATAGTTTTTATTTAAGTCATTTGGGTTAATGACACTATTCTTATGATTGGCATTCTAACACTGTAGAATCCATTACATATGTGAGGTCACGTAGCGTGTGTAGGGAACATGTAAAATACGTTGAACTATTTCCATTCATAAATGAGGTCGACTTGCCAAGGTCACGTCAACGTTATAGTTTAGTCTAAATAGGCCATGAATGTTGAATGGATGTCAGGAAAACATCACGTGAGCTAGGGTGTACATTGGTACTGTAGAGAGTTGTCATGACTGCCCTAGCTGGTGATCCGTTAAAGTATTAAAAATAACTCAAATGCTGACTGCTAAAGTGTTTCGCAATATAGAATAATTTAAAAATACCGCTGCAATCATATTCGAGTGATTTCGAGTTGTTTATTTGCTTAGCGTGTAGTGGTTATATAAATGAATTAAATTCGCAGCGTTCTTATTCAATGTTGTGCCAGCCTTGAGAGTGTTATGAGAGGAAATTAGATTTATTTATAATTTGATCTTTTAAAATGCAGAGCCGAAATATTTATTCTAAACAGAAAGCACCTTACTGGATTATTGTGAAATTATTCAATGACTTTGATATTTATTAATTTCTTTAGATTACCCTGAAACATTCCTGCAAATTCGAAACGTTCACTTTCATTGGATTTACCTTGAACAAGTAAAACCATTTGGATATTAGAACGGTGATATTTTCCTGCAGTGCTATCACATAAGCACATTCCAACTTTCATTCAGAATGCGTTTGGTGCGTTTCCGTGCTACTTTGATTTTGATAGTACATTTAGGAAATGTTAGGAGTTCATACCATAATGTAAGGTATTTTAATTCTTTCACTACGTTTGATTTTATATTTTAGGAAAATAAATTTATGTTCTAGATTAAAGAAAGCTTGTTGGGTTTTATTTTTTCTTGTTACTTAGTTTAAGCCCCTAAGACGTAATACTAAGTACATTTAAATGGAAGAAGCAAACTCCAACATAAACAAAACGAAAAAAAAAAACAAAACAAAACAAAAAAAAACAAAACCCTAAAAGACTCAAGAACGGACTAGTTAAAGATTTTGCTCTAAATTGTCTAATAAGTAAACAACTTGCTGAAAAAGGGATGCAAGTTAGACCTCAGAGCTGCAGAGCAATGCAAAATGCAAATACTACTCATGCAGGTTATTTAGAGGATACGTGGCTATCTTACCGTCTATCACGCAGTCTTTTTTAGGCTCTTTGGTCGTTGTTGTGGTGCACTGTGTGGCTGAAGCTGTCCCTGTAGTTGAAGTTATTTCTGTAGTTGAAGTTGTCCCTGTAGTTGAAGTTATCTCTGTAGTTGAAATTGTCTCTGGAGTTGAAGTTGTCGCTGTTGTTGAGGTTATTTCTGTACTTGAAGTTGTCCCTGTAGTTGAAGTTGTCCCTGTAGTTGAAGTTATCTCTGTAGTTGAAATTGTATTTGAAGTTGTCTCTGTATTTGAAGTTATCTCTGTAGTTGAAGTTGTCTCTGGAGTTGAAGTTGTCGCTGTTGTTGAGGTTATTTCTGTACTTGAAGTTGTCCCTGTTGTTGAAGTTGTCCCTGTAGTTGAAGTTATCTCTGTAGTTGAAATTGTCCCCGTTGATGAAGTTGTCCCTGTAGTGGATGATGCTTCCAGGGTTGTCGTTGTCTCCGAAGTAGACTCATATATCGACATCGATGTGGTGGATGGTGTTTCGCTAGCCGTTTCGTTTGCAGTAGTTGTGATATGTTCAGTATTTGCTGCAGAAGAACTCGTCAGTGTTGACGAAGGATACATCGTTACGTTACCACGTATAGTCCTAGGATATATCGTGGAGACATCCACAGCCGGTGCACTCACTATTGGCAGCTGCGAAAAACCTATGCAAAAGACTAGTAGCCAAAGACGACGTGAGCTGTTCTTTTCATACATTGTAGATGTGATGTATCCAGAGGGCGCAGTTTTGTAAGTTCTGTGCACGAAATAGAAAGCTATACATTATTTTTGTTCCATTGTTTGGAATACCAGTATCCTTTAAGTTTAAACAAACAGATCTCTTTGAAAGAAAATGATCATATAAACGAAAAGAATTACCTCAAAGTAAAAGAACACAGAAAAACCGGTGGTCACAAACGTATTATACCCGCTCAAATGCATTATTTACACACGTGTCCTAATGTACCAGCTTTAACAAATTTACAGAATTGTTTCGAGTTCATTATGTGACTGAAATTCCACCCGAGTGTAAATTTGCATGATGTGTAAATCTGCACCATATTTGAAGCTAGGTCAAAAGTAGATCAGCGCCCATGTAACTTGTTCACGTTGTGTTAATTTCGACACGTGAACCCATTGTAAAATATGCATACGTGGGTATTTTTAATTATTTATTAAAAACCTGCTCCTAATGTATATTGAATTTTGTTTGCGACCTTTCGTTTCTCTGGTGCTAAGTATGACTATATGCAGTTGGTAACAGTGGTCCTGTCTGTATATCCCATGAATTAGTTCATTGTATGTAAGACATGTTACGGTTTAGCGTCGTATCGTACAGATAGATGAATGGGATGGTATGTATGTATGTAGGTATGTACGTATGCCTGTGTATGCCTCTGTATGTATGTAGGCCTATGCATGCATGTATGTATACATACATGCATGTAATCACGCATGTGTGCATGTATGCATGCATGTATGTATGTATGTGTGCATGTATGTATGTATGTATGTATGTATGTATGTATGTATGTATGTATATACAAGGAAGCTAGGGTCTGTTGAATCATGACAGCAAGATTACAATAACAATGTGAATTGCGGTCCAGTCACGAGTGGTCCCAAGGCACCTTAAGGTGATGTTAACACGTTCACACAGGGTAATCGACAGAGGGTATACATCACATGAGAAACAATAAATAGCGAATTGAAAATGTTCTAGCACTATTACATCATGACGATAGAATCACATGCCCCGCGTTTCTAGCTAGCAATTATCAAAGAATGATGTGCCGTACGCTGACGTGGGAACTAAGAAACCTGGCCGAGAATGAACGACGCTACCGCCTATGTCCTATTCCACTGGTTCACCTTACTCCATCTTCGAGACAAAGTCATTTAATTTTCCTAGACCATGTACAGTGTGATTGATTTATGCCGCTACCGCGTGGTTTCGGCGAATTCATGGTCTGTGATAGGGGATACGCTCTTTGTCACAACAGCATAACTGCCCATATTAACGCTGGGCGAGAAGTAAAAGGTAACGCATGAAGCCTGGGGATGAACAACCGAGCACGTGCAAGTTGTACATCGAGGTCACGTCATCGGTCGAAGTGTGCTATGCACGTGTTAGGATTTTATTTAATTTGAACCACGATGTCGAAGGTGGTAGGTCAGACATCTGGTTGTAAAACTATTGCAGTGACATACAACATTTTCCTTATTGCTATTTATAAGTATTTGTAGGATTTAATAAGTGTAAGTTATTCATGTTGGAAAGAGATTGACCTGAAATCTTGTATCACCTAACAATGGTCGCTTCAAGGAACTACTATATTTACGTTACATTTAGATGGAATGAACAGTTTGACTAGATGAATGCAATCTGAAAGTTAAAGAACAACAGCTACAACATAAAAGTTGTATTTGTATTATAAAGTCATTGTTTAGGCATATAATAAACTTCTCATCAGTGCAGTAGCTTCATCTGGGATTTTTGTATCTCGTATATATCGCGTCTCGTTACTACTCTCTGATCATAAACTAAGTAACCGAAGGAAGTAAACATATAAATTTTGTAGAACTCAATAAACGATATGATTATAAATGTCGGAAAATGAAAAGTTAAGAGAAACTTACAGTATTATAAACTGAATCCAAAATTATCCTGAAAAGTTCTTTTAAATTAAAAGAGAAAAAAGAATTAAATATTCCGTATAGACAAATGTTATGTCATGACTACATGCGCATGACGTCAATCGTTTTTAAATATCG
>JAECUM010077927.1:0-19291 GCA_016617855.1 Megalonaias nervosa
AAATGCTCATTTACATTTGGGTCTAAATCATTATGTTGGAATGATTGTGAAGTCATTGAAGAGCATTCTGAGTTATATCATTATGATACATAAAGTCTGAAGGCATATCGATATATTCAACACTAAATTCATCTGGAACACTCTATGCCATTGGACTTGTGACATAACTTTAAGATCAATTGGGACTTACTTCACAATAACGTTTGCTCTGTTTAAACCTTTACCATGAAGTCCAGAGGAAATAAATTATTTTTTGAATTTACTAGTCAGTTGGTTATGCATTTTTGTTATTTAGTTTTGGACCATAGAGTCATAACAGTATGAATACAAAGTTAATGAGTGCACTAGCTAATGTTAAAGAAAACCACTTTGAACTGACAAAGCGGGTGATTGTAGTCGGCCTAACAATTACAATTTGGGGCCCCTTTAAGCTGAGCGACTTAGAGCGCACATCTTTCACGTAACGTTTATCCTGCTTCTGACCCCATGATTGCACGTTTTGGCTTGGCCTACTTTCGTATGTGAGAAAACTTGCCAGTATCTGTCCTTGGGTTGATTGTTTGTTCTTTGGGTCTTTTCAGCGCCTCCCTACAACAAACATACTGACCGCCATGTATAGCTAATCATGTACTGAACAATGCGTTAAACTCACAAATAGTAAAACAAAATTGTTGTATTTTCTCCTGCGTCCCCGGCATCTTCTCCCTAAGTTGCAGAAACATAACTAATTTTCGTCAACTGCGTGTAACATATGCGCATGTATGAGACACATAATCAAATTGGATTGACAAATTGAATACAGGTGCATAGTTTTATTTACGTTGCTAAATAATTGTAGAGATCGACACTTTTGTTAAATCTTGTATTAATTTAAGTTTTAAAATTGTGTAACATTTATATATTGTCATGTTAATCTTTTCTATAGTTTGCTGGAGAAAGTCAATCTGAAAGAAAATATTCTCAAGTGAAAATACATTCGTCATTCGATTGAAAAGAAACGTGACTGGTTGACAAGGAGAAACAAATGGCGAACGTTTCTATAACAAGCATGCAACATATAATTGAACCGACAGGTTGGAATTGTATATGCTGCACCAGCGGAAATAGTTCTAAAACAGATGAAATTAATATGTCTTTGACATTTAAACGGTCGAATGATGTGACTCTCAACGCTAAGTATAATGATAATGATGCCAAGAAACTAATACTTGTGCGAAAAGAGTTACACTGATATTATTGTGACTTTGAGGGCAATGCTATCGTTAAAAACGAGAAATGCATATAGCAATGCAAATTATTAAGTCAATTCATAGTAGTGTTACGAGAAAAAGGGTATATATGTTGAGACTCATTATCATTACATTTGTTTGTTTCGTCTGTAGTAACATGGTAACCAATTCCCTACAGACTGGACTTGTTGCAAGAAGATATAAGCTTCCACTCACTTGCAATGGAATCACAGCAAATACCTGTCGAGTGATTAAATCATCACCTGAAGCAAACGGCAGTAAAGATATTCCAGCCGACATTTTAAATTTCGTGGAACCCATGTACCCCATAATGCTTTGGGATAAATATGTCCTCAATAACCCTAATTTGTGTAATTTGGCTGCTAATATATCAGTCATTATTGTAGTGAAAACTGATCCATTGAATTTCGATAGAAGAAAAATTATTAGAAACACTTGGGGTAATTACAGATATTTTCAACATTTGGGAGTTATACGAGCATTATTTTTAATGGGAAATGTTCAGAATAAGGAGAATCAACAAAAGATTTCCAGAGAATTCGAAGAACATTTAGATATTCTGCAAGGAGATTTCCTAGATACATACAGAAATCTGACAAACAAAGGAATCATGGGATTGCGATGGATTACAGAGAATTGCATGCAAACAAAAATGGTAGTAAACGTAGATGATGACATTATGCTAGATATGTATAGCCTGCTACACATAGTATATCCAAAATACAAAATCAAGACTCGATATATTATATGCAACATTTTCATGGATGGGAAGGGTCCAATAGTGCGAGATAAGAAACACAAGTGGTATGTAAAGGATTCTGAATTGAAGCACATAGGATTATTAGATAAAACAATTTATCCTCCGTATTGCAGCGGATTTACTGTGCTTATAGCCACATATCTGATTCCAGTCATGCTTGGAATAGCACTCGAGACTCCATTCTTTTGGGTAGATGATGTTTATTTGTATGGATTACTTCCTCTGAAAGTTGACAGGATAGAATACTATAGCTTATCATCGAATTATACCTTTAGTTAGAACGATGCCATGAACTGCTTTTGCAATTCATCGACTTGCAGTATTTAGTCTGTTGCAGAGGCGAAAATGCATGAAATGTGTTCTATATGGATTATGATTCAATCTTATTATTTGAAAGAGCAAATCCTACAAATAGTGTAATAGTTGAGTCTTCTTCATTTAGCTCGGGAATAGCGTGGATATTGTTTGAAATGTTGTTCCAAAAAGACTTGCATAGTACTGTTTTGTATGCATAGATTCAAATGAGGTATATTTCATGTAAGTGGCAGAAATAGAGAGACGGGGTGGGTGCATGGGTGGGTGGTGTGTATGGTGTTTCACGGGACAGCAGATTTAAAGGTTATAAATCGAGGCGAGGTAATTAGAGTAAAGAGTCTTGCCATGGTGGTCGGTATGGCCCTATTTGATATGCATATCGATATTGCTCATTTCCTTTCACGCGTCCATTACTTTAAATACTGATCCAGATGTATCGGTCTATTCTAATTTGGTGGTCGGCATCGTACTTGCATACCGCCCGTCATGCTGCAACACTGAGCCACAGGGAGATAAAGAGAGAGAGAGAGAGAGAGAGAGAGAGAGAGAGAGAGAGAGAGAGAGAGAGAGAGAGACACGTTGGATTTCCAAATGTTGGCGTGGTAATGAAATAACAGTAATCGTCTTGTTAAGATGGTGTTGGTCCGATTCGGATACCAATCAACTTATGATACAGATGAAATATTAATGCAGATATGACATCTACAACCTGAGTATCGTACGTATTTGTATGTTTGTTTCAAACTAATCAAAATCATTAGTGTACCTTCAGTATCAAATTAAGGGACATTATTAAAATATTTTAATGTTTCAGTTTAAAGTTAGATTACCTTCGCCTATAAAGTTAGCTGCTTCGTTTAAGTGAATTGTTCTCAGCCTTTATATCAATTTCTACCATACATTTTTTATTAGATGATTCCTTAAACGATGGCAGTCAAACACTGAATTGGAAATGACAATGCATGCAAGTGGCATAATTTAAAACATATTTATACCAACAAAACGTTGGTGAAAATGTGAATAACAAATATGATACGCAAGTCCGTTTCTTTACGACACTGTTATTGTACACATTTTGCGAGATGTTGGCAGGCAAGAATTAGTGCGTGTGTGTGTGTGACATGGATCTGTAACGTAGCTTTAAAAAGTGTTCAGTCATAACGCTATGATGTCTACAGTGTGGCAGTTTATAGTGATGTCTACCACTGGAGCATCATACCGCAGATAAAAACATGATGTCCCACCATGTCATATTATCCTGACACCAAGTCGACCACTCCTAATAATCACATCGCTTAATGCTGAGCGTCTAGCCTGGCAGCTGTACGTACCATTTGTATAAACGTTTGGTATGACTCGGCCGGGGTTCGAACCCGCCACCTCCCGCACCCAAGGCGGAAGCTCTAACCACTAGGCCACCGAAGCGGTCGCAGGTAAGAATTAAAATTTTTTAATCATATTGCTTGATTCCTAAGTTTATCAGATAGCCTTTCGAAGTTGTTGTCTGGACATTAGAACAATTCAGTTAAGTATCAAATTTAATTATCATATTTTATTTTATTTTAAACATCGATATACATTACATGCCAATTATAAGGAAAATATCTCTGGTAAATGTTATTTGAACAAATGTCTGAGTTCAAAGTGCTCTATATTAAATTGCATCTAAATGATGGAGAAACTCAGCCTGAATTAAACAATGCGAAGCGATACAATACTTATTTAATCTCCCTCCGTAGAGGTGGAACAGAAACCAAGATCTGGGTTTCTCATTTTCTTCTGTATCTGGAAGTCAGGTTTCATTAAAGCATATGGATTTAAAATATAACATTTATTTTGATTTGAATCTACAACGTCAAAAGGTCTAATCGCATCACTCTTGCCCCATATTTATTTACACTCTTTAGCTCACAAAATTTAGTACCGTTAACTGGTTTTATGCAGATGCATAGCAGAGTATGTGTGCTACATTTTGTTCTACTAATATGTGCACTTCAACATTGAATTGGTTTGGCGTTGTTATACAATTACATCGCAAATGGCAGATTTCTTGCAATACATGAAATGGATTAAGAGAAGTCTTACTAATGTAGTTAAATTGGTTTCAACAATTGAATACATCAAATGCAATTGTGCATTCTCATGCTTTCATTTTGCAGTACATCCAGTTTGAATGATTGTACATCCCCAAAGTCTTAAACTCAGAATTAAACGTTTTGATATAATAATCATTGTGTTATTAATTTTATGTTCAAACAATGTAATTGTCTTTTCCATAGTCCTGGCGTACACAATAGCTCAAACTCTATGAAGACAAAGGTTTGATTTCCCTTGAATGATGTTGCCATTGCTGTGTCTCGCTTCATCTGTCTGTCTGTCTGTCTCTGAAAATAGTCGTCTAGCTGTCATCAAACCAACTACAAAATTCACCATTCAAGAAAAAATAATGGTTGCATGTCTTTCGGCGATCGTTTAATTATTCCTAATGATCAATGTCAAATTATGTCACGACCTTGTTTTTGAATACTTTGAATGTGTTTGATTTTCACATGACACACGCATATTGGTGTGATCTTGGTTTCTTTTCCGAAGTGAGTAGATTCACTATGTGCATTTGGAAAATGATATATGTCTATGTTAAATCCTGACTAATGTTTTTCCTTTACGTATAAATATAATCCAATGGAAAAAGTATGCATGAAATTATTGAAGTGACAGTTTACTGTTTAGTCGGATTAAAATTGTCGTTTGTGACCGACGTCACTTCACAGGTAACAAATATTGAAACTGAGGGATTGTTCTGTTTGCTTTTTGGTTTCAAACACCTTGGGAACAGACGTCGTAATGGTGGACAGTGACTGGAATGGAATGTACATTTCTTGTTGAATTATATATAGGTGGTTTGCAATACATATTTTGGTCATTGGATTTTTAACTGATGACATATGCGTATAGCCAAATCATTTTTTCTCCTTTATGGTTTTGTTCATGTCTGTCTCCATCGACAGACCTTAGGATTTTTTGCAATTGATATAATCCAATGCTGGTACAAAATATCGAAGTAAAAACACTATTTATGTCGACCAAAGTTAATTTGTATTCATTGCTACAGTCAGGGTTTACAGTCGTTTTCATTTGTTAGCAGGGTTAATAACTCTTCTCAAAGGTTATGCCAATGCTAATAAGAGCAGCGGCTTTAGCTAATTGCGGCGAAATCAGTAGTGGAAGAAATAACCTTCTTGTGTATGTCGGTTCGCCATGTTTTGATGAAACTGACCATGTTTTTCAATCGCGTTTTTACGTCCTCGTCAAATAAACACTTCTTTTTAATACATTTAAACAAACTTCACATTCTGTATCGATGATTCATCTGGTAGCCATTTTTTTTATATGCGTTTGGTTTTGATGCATTGGTTATAATACATATTCCAGTATTTTTCCAGCCAAAGTCAAATGAGATTTTGTTTTAATAGGTTTAATAAACATTGTAAAACACCCTCTCTGTTTTTTTGCAATTTTTCTTAGTCTGTGCCATATAGTTTATTAGGTGAATGCCTGACATTTTACTCTGAAGCAGCTACTACAATGGAAGAAGGACTTTGAAGAGCAGTCGTAACGTTGGCCAAGAGAAGGATGACATTTGTATCCTGTAGCAACATCTGCAGTAGATGAAGGATGCTGAAAAGCACATATAGACTTAGGGTCAGGTGTCCATTGAAGATAACTTTTTATTTTGTAGCAGCAGCAACATTAGGCAAAATGCGAAGATGAACAGGCGTAGACTTATGGACGGGTATACAAATGTGATGCGTGGTCTTCTAATCGTCCGAAACTTTTCTAAAATCAGGTGTAGCTATTATTATCAATGACGGAGGCGAGAACATTGCAAATTTGTAACTAAAGGTCAATCTTTTCTCATAGTACGAGCGTGTTTAAGCTGCATTGAGTCTCTTTTTTACTGATGTTAATGAGAAAAGTTTTCGTTCCAGTTGTCTTTGTCTTGTATGTTTTTGTCCTCTTGAATTTGTGTATGTATGTATGTATGTATACTAATAACATCGTTTTTGTTTGTCTTCCTTTTCGTTTGTGTGTGTCCTTGCCTTTCCTGCTGCATTGGAACCCCATTGCTTATGCGCACCTCTATGGAATCTACTTCCTGGATTAAATGATGGGTTATTCATTTTCAAGGTATTACTTCTTACGTCTGAGAAGTCTGGTTCTGCCACCTTGAAGTTTTTGAAAGCACAACGCGGTAATGATGAATGCGAATGAGTCCTTGCAGTACTAGATACGAGGTTAAGGTCAATAATCGGAGTGCTTTATTGCGACTAACGTCCAGGAAATGATTGGTAACATATAGTGGCAGGATTAATTTAGGATTTATGTGAGGTTATGTTCAATAATATCATAGATGGAGATTCAATGCCGTAATTATTATTGGTGAAGACCAATGAATACCAGAAGGTGACATGTAAATAACTCGACTACCCTCGTATCCAAGATCTTTAAACACGTTTTTTTTTTTTCGGAATCTCTAACCATCAGGGATTGTATGTGTTAAATTAACTGATAAATAGCTAAGTGGCTGGCTAATTCTTTTGAGTTGGGCAGTCCTCAGAAAAGACGGTTATATTCATATGAATAATTACCTATAATTATATGTTGTTCAACTCATGAAAGAAAGTAGTTTGCATCATGCTCCTGTACAAGATGTAAGTTTTAAGAAGGAAACTAAGCTTGACTGGCTAAAAACCAACGTCAGTGTTTATTTGAGGATAGGATGGGAACAGTCCGCATCTTCAATGTTTTTACTGACATAATAGTTGTATCGGCAAGTGCCGTTTGTGTTTAAGATTTATTCACACTTACATTTTACACTGCCTCTGAAATTCAAAAAAAAAAACCAGTTACAACTTAAAATATGTTTAAGAAAAAACAATGCGTTTTTGCCACAATACAAATAAATAGTCGTGCTCGTCCTCTTAGATACTGTTGCTATTGATAAAACATATTAGAAAATAGAAGAGATAAGGGCATGATGTTAAACATGGCTCACTTACGTACAATCAGTACATCTATTTAGTCAGTTATTTAAATACGCTAGGAATTGTAAGATACAATTTAGCAGCTAAGATAGCACAGTGTTTAATTCCAAAGCATTTAACTGCATTTAGTTAAACACATAATATATACAGCACTGATCCTAAAGTATTAAGCAAATAGAAAGTGGGTTAAACCCGTTGCATTACATTAATATTTCTATTCGAAATATATCTTCATAATACGTTATTTCATATAATATGTCTAGCAGCGCAAAACTCGGCTAATTAGGTAAACTTTAAAATTTTGATGCAAATGATCATTAGGATAAATTAAATAGGTACGTATCGATACATGAGCATACCACCTAAACATTGCGGCTATCAATAGCTATTTCGTGATGAGGAGTTTCAACCATTTCACATTCCCCGTCGTAAGTCTCGTCCCCGCCCCCTTTCAGGGCATAGTTCAGCGAGAAACACATCGCAGCAGGATGCTGTGTTACTGATAACTAAATAATATATAACTGATTGCCTATGGGAAATATATTAAGAACACAAGTATCTAGGAGATGATGCTTGCTTGACTTTGCACATTTGATTGGATTAGTTATAAGCATAACAAATAACGAGTTATTGATAAACTCGAAACACATAGTCACTGTCTGGAAAGATGAATTGATATGCACAGCGCTGGGCTGGCATAGGCTAATTCAAGGAGTCACAAATATGGGTCTTACTGGATGATTCTTTTCCCGTTGGTATCTCCTGGAGAAATGACTAGTGAGTAACTCTACCATTACATTCCAGACATCCTTCCGCCGTTTGACCCCAGTCGAACAACACACACCAGGGAGAAAATTGATATAGATTAGCTTTTCTCTTGGGAATAATCAGCATTAAGGATATTTCCATTTTAGGCCAGAATTTCTCCCACGGGAGAATTTCTTATATAATGTATTTATATATCGCACTTAATCGTTTAAAATGTATTGAATCAGCCGTTATACAGAGCTGGTGACGAAGAGATAACACATGAAACTTTCTGAGTGTTGTTTTGGTACTAAGTATGCACTGTAAAACGTAAGCACACAGTTTGGTTACAGTTATAAAAAAAAATAATTGTTGATATATGCCACGTATGACACCATAGAGTATCAATAATGTTAAAATTATGGTTATATCATATAATTTTGTGATTTACATTTATGCTTGTATGGAAGCTTCTATCGTTTAAATCGTGCGCTTACTTTATCCAACGTTTAAGCAGGTTTATTCCAAATACTCGCCGTGTCTTAGATCCAGGTCCGTCTAAGCTGGACACTTTAACACGAATTTGAAATATCTATTTGAGGCATTCCAAATTAAACAGAAAACGGCAATAATGCAAAAATGCGTAGGTTTTTGATCCTTTCATAAAATATGTCACCTCATGTTTGGCCATAGTCTGTAGATGACTTGACGGCTTAGAGGCTTTGTCCCATACATGGTAGAGCAAGATACCTGGAATAGTTGTCGTATAATTAAAGATGAATACAATATGGGGACTTTAAGAAAGCCCACCGGATAACCATGTGGATGCAATTGTCCCATCTTGTGGCAGAATAAAAAAAGCTGCAAAAGGGCTTAAAAAATAAAACCATTTATCTTGCGTTTTTGGAAAATAGGAAACGCTTATACAAATTAGTAAATATGTGGATACATTCAACGCATATTTAGCCCAGATACAACAATATACATAATATATCATGTATCTTCCAATACCTTAGTACGTGCGTGTGAATATATGTAAACACATGTGCACATGACTAATCATAATAATGTTGTTTGTCATAATTTGTATGATTTCATTATCGTTCTCCAGTTTTCTTTCAGCATCTTTTGAACTTGAACATAGGCATTCATATTAATATGTCAAATAGTTTGTAGTATTTTGGATAACTATATGCATTAAATTTCATCATATGTATTGCAATACCAAATTACGTTTATAGTGTGCATGTTAGGACATATTTAAGTATACTAGAGAACAATATAAACAAAGAATATACAGACAAATCTTTATTGACTTTTAGTACTCAATCCTGACAGTTCTTGGGAAGAACAGCGCCTGCTATTACGATCAAAGACAAATAATTGGAAACCTAGGTTACTTCAGTCATAGTTTTCAAGCCATGAAACCATAAATGATTGACAAGAATACAAAAAAAAAAAAAAATAATAATAATATAAAAAAAAAATCTCAAAAAAAAAAATTAAAAAAAAAAATAGTTAAAGATGTGAAGACTCGAAACGCTTTACACAAGATCTAGGCTCTTTAAAACTACATGGTTTTATATGCTATTATTAGTTTTATCTCCTGCCAGGTTTGTAGCATCAGCAATCTTTGTTTATAGAAATGCGAACCTGGAGATTGTAGAACCCTTGAAGTTTGACTCTAGATTTAAAGTTGCCATGCAATCATACAGGACCTTACATTTGAGATGTTGTTTTTGACTGGACAAGAAGGAACATGCGCCTCTGAAACTCACTCTCCTATGGTTTCATCTCTAGGACGAGGAAGACATAAGTAGCAATCGACATTTTAGGGTGGCCTTTTGCCTTAGAACCAACTGGCATGCAGATTAATGGCGTTACCACAAAGCTACAAATCTAGCATTACCACTGTTCTAGCCAGATCCCGCAAATCAATTTATTCGATGAAATATTCCCAAAGTGTATTGATGCTACAAGTCAATGATATCTTTAAAGACTGGTAACTATAAATCTTGGAAAGATTGACTTATAGTGCATAAATAGTCTCAATGATCATAACATTTAACCTTTTGAACCAGAAGTCGACAGACTGGTTTTTGCATTAAATACAATATATTCACACTGATACATAAATATAGTTCTATAGAACTCCAACAATTTGTGCGAAAAAAAGGTTTAATCTCAGCTACCATGACCTCAGCCCTTGACATGTGGAATCGACTATGGATCGGATTCTTCCCATTTGGAATCTATCCAGAAGGTTGGATAATCATAGATTCTAGAAAAGGTACATCTATTACACACAATTAAATTTGTAGCAGACGGACTGAACGGCAACATTATGCTATAATAAGTTCATCCTTATGACAGGCTTAAATACAATTGGTTATTTAATACCTGCTTAGTTCTTATCTTGTTTCTAACGATCATTTTAATTCCTTATTTTTGTCTAGATACAATTCTGCAACAAAATATTTTACTTACTTCGATGATGTTTTGAGAAATGCGGCAGTACAAACAGTTGCCTTACTCGTAAGTAGAATTTGAATATATTAACCTTACGCTTCTAAAATATTATAGATACCATTAATTCAAACTACAATTGATTGCAAAAATCATTTTGTGTTCGTTTAAAATAATAAACGTACCTAATATTTATACAAACATAATTTTTGTTTATTATTGTGTTGTATGCTAATCCAATTGGGAGTCGTTCTCTAATGATCAAACTCTAAAACCAAACCAGGCTTCATATCTTTTGTATATGCAGGACAACATTTCAAACAATCATGGTTATCATAAAAGGTATTACTTCTCAAAAGATACGAATTGTAATTATATAAAGTGTTCGCATTTTGATTTATTGTTTTAATTTTGTTTCTCTTTTGAGAAGGTTATACAATCTTCACTTCGTTTCATTATTACAAATTTCATTTGCTACAAATGTGAGCATTGATTTGATACAATCTTTTGAAAATGTCAAGCTCTAAGTCATTCCTGTGGCGACATTTTAAGTATTCTGATGAAACTGAGGCTAAAGACATTTGTGTTCAATATTTCATTTAATAATATTCTAGATCGAGGTGAATATGATTTGTTGACGGAAGTACTGGATATTGCTTAGCAATGAGACACAATGCATGAAAGTAGTTCAAGCAAACGCTATGTTTTGAAGAACTTATTAAAAAATGTTTTTTGGGATATCGACAATTCTAAACATGTGTATAAAAAAAAAAAAACAATGCAAATAGTTCAAGCACAGATTTAATTCCTTTCCTCAAATATACTTTTTGTGATTATTGTTTTCATCCATTTGTAGGCAATATTTAAAAACATTAGGATGCGTCAAGGAAGAAAACCTAAATTAGTATTAACGGCATTAATTTTGCTGTGCGCATTCTTGCTCATTGTGTCATTCATCAGCTATGACAGATGCATTACAGAACAACGATGCGGGATCTCTGTTTGTACCCCTTGCCAATATCTGGATCCTGAGGAAAACAGATTTCTTGGATACTTCTCATAATAGTGTTTTCGATTCTACTCAATATAAAACATTTCCTCCACCAAAGACAACAGACATGGAGGATTTGCCAATGTCTGGAGTAGACAGAATTGAGCGAATATTGCACCAAAAGTGGAACACAAAGCAGATTCCTATACAATTCAGGAAGTACATAAAGTCGTTTATTGATAATCATATCTCATGGCAGTATATGTTTTGGGCAGATCAAAGCACGCGACGATTCATACACGATCATTATCCCAATCTTCTTTCCTTATACGACAACTATGCTAACCCATTGAAGCGGGCTGATTCCATGCGTTATATGATATTTTTTTACTATGGTGGAGTATAAAGTGATTTGGGTGTACAAAGTTTGCGTCCATTGGATCCAATGATCAAGAAATACTCCTGTTTCCTTGCGCAAGAACCACACATCCACTCCATAGTGTACACAAATTTGTATGAGCAAGCCAGTACTGCGTTCATGGCTTGCAGCAAGCGGCACCCTTTTATGAAAAACGTTCTTAACAATCATCAGAACTTTCATTATTTTGCAAACGAGCATGACTCAACTGGACCGAGGTTCCTCACATATTTGTTTAGGGAGTATTCGAAACAAACAGAAGAAAGGGAACTAACAAACAACACTTATGTATATTTAACCCCACCCGAATATTTTAATCCAGCTGACGATCCAGGATAAAACATCTTGCTATCAATGCAGTGCAGCAGAGTTCAGTGCTTGTCCACGCTACGCAAATGGCAATGCGAGCAATGGAGAATGAACGGGGTGAGATCTGAGCCTTACAAATTTTCTTTTACAAACCATAGGTGGGCTCATATAGCATATCAAGATATGCGTTCATTGACATACATCGATATATTTGATATTTGTCCAGAAGCATCAATATGTATATAAATTAAATTCGAAACACAAAAACATACATAAACATATACAAACATTTTCTATTTTGATTGCAGTGTAGTGTACATTTCCCATTGATTATTCCGGTCTTCTCATCCTACTCTACCACAAGCCAGATAGTTATTAAATTTACTTGATTTAATCCTTGGATTGAACTCGAACATGCTGTGATCATATTCAAGAAATTATATTTCGCGTCGAAGATTGTAGATCATGTCGATGTATTTTTTTTAAAAAAAGATATTAATGTATGTCTCTTGAATTCGTAGTATTATAAATAATGTTTAGTTATTGTTCAAAATATTGGTCTTTAGACCACCAAAAGTAGTTAGCATTTATTTATATAAACATCTTTCTCAATGTCCTATTTACGCTCCTGTTTATTACAAAGGGTAACTATTAAAAACTAGACCAACACATAATTCAGAAATTAAATAAATAAAATACAAAACAGTGTTTATCAAATGTTGTCTAACTGATTATGAAAAGAAAGTGTACGTATTCGATCATTTACACAAGGCATTTAGTTCTTTTATCTTTACTATTCTCCTAAGATTATAATGCTAGCACCAAAATTAAAATCACAATTTTTTGATACAAGGCTATATTTGACCATGACATATAATCTACACTCAATATATCTTCTAATGTTTTATCCGAAATTAAGAACACAAGCTTGGTTGTTTGCGATACGAAATGAAACGACAATATCCAGATAAGTAAACTGTTTCGTAGTTTTTAATTTAGTGATCAAATAAAAATCAAACCGATTTGTTATATCCTTTATGGTTCTATATCTTATAACTTTGATTAATTCCCAGCGCTTGAACTATTGACGATTAAGAAATATGTCCGTTTGAAACGAAGCCGTATAAAGTTTCTTGCATTATACATGAAACTCCGAAGGAAAGAATAATCCCCAGTAATGCTCTTACTTTTGATACAACCCACATATTTATCCTCCCAACTGGCGTTATGTTTACTGGACAGACGAAGCGGAGCCTTATTTTATAAGTTAAATGTGCAAATATCTCCAACTGTCCTGATGGATATTCAGAGTACTTTCCTCATGCAGGTTCTGTGCGATACGTCATATTCAATGGCTTTGTAGCGGTGTACACTAATATTGATGTGGAAAACATACGCTCTCTAAGCCCATTTATTAGGAAACACGCACTCATTATTGCTCAATTGCATTATAAATATTTGATTATAGGTGGAAAGTTTGGACATTGCATTAAAACACATCCATGGATGGGAATTCACGATTTATCAGATTGACTTGGCTACAATGATTTACCTTTGTTTATAGGAAACCTTCTGACAGATAATAATAGCAAGAGAACAAATACAGATCGCGCTTACATCACCACTGTGGATTATTTTTTATTATCACTCATTCAGTTCATTACATTTGTTTATTGCAACACTTTTCATCCTTGTAATTGTTCTTCTATAGCTTTTGACTTGAAATGCATTTTCGCTGATCATCGTTTGATTAAATGAATCTTTTGGAGAAAATTGGTTTCATCTTTCATTCTATACATCCTTTTATGGAAATATTGGTATCTTTTAATACATTGCTCTTCATAGTCAAATGTATAGGAATCGTTCGATTACATGTTGATCTAATAGTTTCTGAATTACATTGTTTGCGATATATTTACTGATAACTCAAGTTTCATACCAATTCGATTATCATGTTTTCAAAATTTGTCCGAGCCTATCTGTAGTCGGGTATAGATGCCACTGGTGAAAGTGTCCTTCTAAACTTCAGTTATTCATTCCAGTAAAAGTATATGTTAAATTTTTGGCTTGTTTGGTTATATTAAAATATGTTCAATATTATTTCATACAATTCTTCAATATATTATTCGTTACATCAAACTATAATTCGTATTTAACACCAGCTATTATTCGCTTATGTATCATGATTTACATAGCATTTAGGCGACTATCATAATTTATAGTTATATCCTTATTACCAGGGGATACAGCGTAATCATAAGTTTCTTCAAATGTTACTGTTTTGTTTCTTAAAACAGTTTTTGTTTATAGAACTTGATTATTGTCTCACTATTACATTTCCCTTTATGTTTTATATAGAATTCTAATCATTTAAAATTATAACAGAAAACTGCCTCTACCGTCCTTGTCTGCGATAAATATTTTTTGTTTTTTTTTTTCATCTTGAGAATATCGTTTTTATAAATACTTTTTTCTCATGTTAAGTATATACATCACACATTCAACGTAGAGTAGTTACTTTCTTAAGATCCAGTTAGAGGTTTATTACCGTCCCATTGTTCTGAAAATTGTTCTTCCATACATGTTATATTTATGAAAGTTAAGCTTAGGAATGTTCCATCGTAGATTGCTGGTTTTAGTTCCCGACTTACAGTATTTACATTATACTCATTGATTGCAGGTACTTTACCAAGTGATATGAATGTTAACTATATATTCCTTATTTTGATATAACGAGTCCTTGGATGTCTTTTGGGGCAGACTTTTTCAGTACAACCTCCACGTCTATCCGCTATTACTTTTATATCCTTGTAGCCCATCGATATTGTGTGATCATATGTTTCGTAGATAATTTCTTTATTTAGCCCTATATGCAATGCGATAATGTGAATATGACATCCCCTTTTTGTGTATAATACCTTGTTTCTAATTCTTTGAAATAATACCGGAAAAAAAAAAATATTTGCGCCAGCCTGTGCATGGAATGAATATTTAATGATCTATATAATGCCAGCCTAATATTTATTCTTATTTTACATTAAACATATATATTTAAATTTTAACTTTCTTTCTTACTTTAAAATACTAGATTTTTTAAGATGATCTGTATATAAACCAATATCTGACAGAGTTAACTTCATGAAGTCGAATTTAGGCAGTATATGCATAAGTATATAAAATGGTACTCTGATTAAGAACACCCCATACAAATCGTTCTTGTTTTTGTTACATGCATTTTAAAATCTAATGGCAAGCAAGAACTAGTTCCTGAGTAGCTTTCGTGATATTCATGTGTCATAAAGTAACCAGATCAAACCACTTTGGAAACATCATTTTATGAGACTCAAGCTGTGTGATGACAGCTTTCTATCATTTCAATATCCCCAAATAAGGCTTATCAATGAATTTTGCAAATCAGGCCTCTGACCGAGTCTACCAGAAGTGCGTCATTTTTCTTCAGTTTAAGCGGTAGCGTTAGTGTACGACTAATGACTATCAATTTCTAATAATATGGTATACTAATTCATTCGGATTAAACTTATCATTTGTCTCCCCTGCGCCCAGGGAAAAAGATACCATCATATAGCAGAAATGATCTCATTAAGTGGTTGACATCAGTTGCGCAAACTAGTTACAACAGATTCAGGGCATTGAAAGTTGTCGCCTACTTGGGAAAAGGTTTGTTAGATTTAAAAATACACAGCCTAATGAAAACTTCTAGACCGTGCATTGCCCGTTATTTTCTTTTTCGTCAGTTATATAATCCGTCTGACTCACAACCTACGTTCAGGTCTTAATACATTCCTAACTAATTAAAGAACCATTAGTCAAATCAATGAACTTACTATATAATGAATATTATGTGATACAGATTAGTAGCATTCTCCTTCCTGTACTTGGATTGTTCACGCTTATATTGTTAAGATTCCTCTGAAATCAAACATACAAGTACTAATAAATAACAGTTAAATTTCCAACAGACGAGAGCAACATAATATAAATACGATAAATGTATAATAAACTTAATTTTTTAAAAATTTAGGCATGTTTATTTACAGTAATGAAAATAACCTTATATTTCTATTTTTAATGGCTTTGGAACATGGCAGGAAAATTGATTGTGTGGATTAAATATTCTCGGATGTGGCAATTCTTTAAGCCATTTTTCAACACAAGAAGAAAACTCTTAGAAAACGAATACCGTTCCAGTTTTGCTAAGTAATAATGCCTCCAGTTTGCAATACTTCTGTGGAACTAGTTTTCAACGATACAAAATATTGGGGAAAATGCAGGTAAGGACGCAGAGGAAATAATTCAACACATGAATCCATAACATGAGCATCCTGAATGAATCTGAGGATCACAATTTGATAAAATGAAGTAAGCATATGAAATTAACGACACATGTTTAACATATATTGAATGCATATTCTTTGAATAGGCTTACACAGAGAATATTAATTAAAAATTTAATGTATTGGAACATTTGTTCTTCTTTTCAATAATATGATGTTAAACTTGCATAAGAAAGCACATATAATTTTCACCTCTCTGGTGCTGAAGCTAAATATGTAATTAAATAATATAAAATCAATTATTCTTTGAATGGCGTTTTCCCTGGATCATACGATATCATGGTGCATTTAAATAAATTGTCGGAATAAAGAAGTATCTGAAATAAATTACTTTCTGCAAGCATACCACACATCCAAGTATTTCGTCCTTTTAGATGAAGTTCATCACAGATAATTTTTATTTAGGCGAAATTAATAATTTCAAGAAATGAAACCTATCATGAATATCTAAATTTTAACATTGTTGACTTGCAAAACAAATGGCATTCATGCTACTGCATGCTACTGTAAATCAATTCACTTACAAGATATCTGTATCTGTGGTTTTCTGAAAGAATTTCAATTCTGAATGTTCTTATACAATAATAATCTTGAATATGTATATGTGCTTAAAGTCATGATGTATCACAGTGTTATAATCCATAGCTTCTTTGAATGAATGCAGAACAATCTCACAGTATATGTTTTGTCCTAAAGTCAATGTGCACAATGTAATGAATAATCAACTAAAATTATAACTGAACGCATCTGACAGACTGACTCCACTGGACAGATGTTAAAACTGGAATTAATATGTATAATGGAGATCGTTACATGCATCACTTGCTGACCTATATCGTAAAAGCATTTTCAGGAAAACCTTCACCATGCTCATAGAATATTACCCCATCGTGTCAACAAGGACAGGTTTGCTTGCTTAAATATTAGCGAATCAACCTAACAAATATTAGTTACACCATACATTCATACATATGTGTGTGTCTGTGGGTCTTTGTGTGTGTATGTAATTCTGATTTGTGTTGCCACCATTGTTGAGCCGTATTACACTATTGATTTTCAGCCACATTTTGGTGTTGGGAAATGATTCTGATCATTGCAACTTCCATGCAACTGGTCCTTGCCCTAGCAAGTCCTGCTCTGGAATATTTACAACTTAGGTTCCTATCCCTCATAAAAAGCCGGAAGCCATCTTCGTACAGCATACGTAGCACCTTCAAGGCGTGTTGTGTCCCGTTCCTGTGTAGTTCTATCTGCATTTGATTCTCTGATAGTATGATTCCAGAACTCACCATCTGAGGTATGGAGGTTCAATTTTTAAAATGTTTATTGTTCCCTGAAAGTATAAATTGCTCTACAGGCACGAGACAAATAGAACAAAACGAAACCCAACTATATACAACGATGAAGTAACTGATTGTAGTCATAGTACATTATAAATATGCCATGTATTAAGTAGAGGATATTGTAATAACGTGTGGACACGTTCTGCTCAGAAAAAAAAATTTGAAAAGGTGTGGACACATCAGTTTTAGGCTTAAGACAAATATCAGAATGTAAACATTTTCGTTGACGTAAATTTTGTTCCATCTTTGAAAGTACTAGATACAGGAATAAAGTAAATTCATGCATAGGTATGCAATGAATATGCACACATCACCACTAATTGCAAAAATAGTACTGTACACGGTTTTCACTTTGTCAAGATTATTACTCATATGTTTATCGATTCCTCAGACCAAGAAGACAGCTCCATTTGTCCAGTGCATGGGATTTATTTCAACATCGGGTCTCATCACTATATGTTGAAACTAAACAATGATATATAAGTCGTACTTTAACATGGTGTATACAAAATAAAATTACTGATATTGTGATAATAATATTTATTCAAGTAAATATTGCTTTTTTGTTCTGAAAAAATTATCAGTGAGACATACCTCCGTGTGATTGAGATCGTGCCGAATTTGTTATAATGTTTTCATTTTCCACTGATTTTGTAAGACCGCATTTTTCGCATCAAGGCCAATCATGTACAATGTTATATTTTCAGCATACTTGAAGGTTTCACCTTTCTCAAGCATGCTAAAATAAAATAAATATTAGTGCATCAAAAGTAATAAAAATATGTTAAATATCAATGTGAAAAATACAACTATAGCAATAATAACTATTTTGCAATACTGCCAAATCCGTTATGTGGATACAGAATGCGCCTCACTTACAAAGTGTAGGTATTACATAAAACACAGATGAAAAAAGACATGCTAGTAAAGACGCTAAATCCCCCCAAAAATGCAGATTTAAAGTGAGCATGACGCCTATATAATTGCAGCGCTGCCAAGTAGAACCGATTCCAGAGGTACTGGAAGAAAGTAACGAAAGAAAGAAACTTTATATAGAATATTTAGAACGTCCCTGGTATTGCCAGCCTATACACTAAATGTGATAGCATTGTCGTTTTCAGATTCGCTATGGGCGCACATCTGTATCCAATATCTATCTATCTATCTATCTATCTATCTATCTATCTATCTATCTATCTATATATCTATCTATCTATCTATCTATCTATCTATCTATCTGTCTTTGTGTGTGTATATATATATATATATATATATATATATATATATATATA
>JAECUM010077929.1:0-24952 GCA_016617855.1 Megalonaias nervosa
TAATTTTGTGATCGCCTTGCAGTTCAAATGTGGGTGGATCCTTCGTGGGTTTGTGTGGGTGCTGTTGATATCAACATGGAGCTGTATGACGAGCTGGCTCGCTGTAGTCATGCATGCCTTGCCTCACGTAACGGACAGATTTTTGAGACAGTGCCAGCCCATATGAATTCAAAATAAATAACCACCTGTGGATCAATCGAACATGCGACCCGGTGAGTACTAGAGCGATAACTGGAATCTAATTTCATTATTCCCATTTCAGGTGGCAGTGTTGATTCTGGCAATTCATCATATTGTTATTTTCATTTCATATTTGGTTTCTTTCGCATACGTTGTGTTAGGTGTTTCCCTTTGATAAAAAACTCCATTCGGTTTCAATATTGTTACAGCCAGTACCACCTCGTGTCAGCATAACTATGTATTTAGCACTAAAAAGAACTTTTCTGATACCCCTGCAGTCCAAAGATGTGTGACAGTGAAATTACAAAACTAAATTGACCTTGTGCGTTAATTTGACTTCGACACGCTTATAATCCAGACTGAACGTAGGATTGGCGTCCTGCAAATCGTGTAGCTCGTGCAGCGTGTTCTTTGAAATATGGTTCATCAGAATTATCTGTGATGTCTTTGGTGAACATCATTGAGGGCCCAGCGCTATGAGAATAATAATCAGAGTATCGTGCAAAACCCAATATTGTCGTTGCCACTTCGAAGTTGTCGTGTCATGCTTCGATTTCCTTCCCGTCTATGATGTATCGGGCACTTTTACAAAGAGACATTATTCCGTTGTTGACAAATCCACCACGTTTCGCAGCGGCGTATGGATGGTCATCTTGCTTCAGTTGTGTTCCTTCGACCACCATAAATCCATCGGTGGGCAAGAAATACCTGCTTGTATCCGAACCTGTAGTTATATTCATCCCCGCTCGTTTTTCACAATGGCATCATAAAAATAGTAGTGACAATGGCGCACGGATTCATGCATAAGTAATAGTAGTGCGTCCATGTCAAATGAGGAATTTATACACGTTTGAACATTTTATATTACAGCGGATTATCAATTGTTTGTTCGCGAGCGCGTTAACCCGAAATAGGCGTCCACCTGCAACAAGATTCGCGGTTATGCTACTGTCTGGAAGTACATTGTAGCCCACCAATTTATTTAGACATGCTGCTGCGGCGCCATTGATTATTTTGCTGACCTTCGCGGGCATATCCTCTGTACTTCGCAGTGGCAGACCATTTCCCATGGAAACTAATAGTAAATCTGTTTTTTAATTTAGAGAAACTTCTAGCCAACTATCTGATGTTCGCCTCAACGTCATTATCTTTTATAACCACGATGGTCCTTTAGTCTATGTTTTTGGCCAGCGAAATTTCATACTCGCGAGCCACTGGGGCAATTCTACTAATTAACCCCTCAACAAGCCCATCTCCATAATAAACGCGATACACAGACAAGCATGAATTTGCCAACCTGCCGTGAGTGGAAGCGTATTCGTGCATATGATCGTCATTGTTTATTCAGTTAACGGGCTATTAACAGCGAGCTTGGCACACCAATAATTGCCAATTGCTGCGCGATTAATCTATTACGCCACCATGTCTTTGAAAAGCGAGCTACCAGCAAGTGTTTCTCCACGTAAACCAAGCAAATGGCCATCTTGATATCTCAGTGTAATTCTCATGCGGGTGAGAATATTCTTGTGATAAGCAGAAACACCGATTGCGTGGTACGACAGTTATTTTGTCGCCCGGATATGCATTGGAGGAAAAACGATAAAGGATATATCCTTGGCGCGCGACACTGGCTGCACTGATGGGAAGTGCTCGGCAGCGAGCTGTTCTGGTGAAGGTGGGGCGATTTACATGTACCATAAATATAATCCAGTTCGGATGATCCGTATTCACCTGCTTAACCCAGTAAGGTCTGGTAAATCCCATGGCACCAACTGACGCGTGACTTAGGACTTGACTCTGATCATTACCAACAACATGAAAGATATAACGCGATAGTTACTGTAATGTTAACGATGCCATGGGACACATGGCGTCCATCACCATCTGGGGAATTATCTGCTGTTAGTTCTCCAACGTCACCGGGGCCCAACGGAGATGATCCAATGTCGATGCGGTACCAATCAGGAATATATAGCGTCTCGCTGTCGTCACAGACACCATTGTCTTCGTGCTCGGAGTTGTATTTGCAATTATTCGTTCAAGTCGTGAAATTATGCCTGCCGGATCCATTATATTCTAACACAGCCGTGTAATTGTGGTGCCAGTAATGGAAACAGGAATAAATTGCCGATCGAGCATTGAGTTCAGTACACATAATCCTAGATTGATTATCAATCACCTCATCGATCAGCGCGAGATATACACGTGGTTCCATGACTCCACGAGTGTACAAACTAAGATAGATTGCAGTTGTATCGTTGTTAACATCATGGAAGTTGTTACCAGAGTGTACACTTCCCACAGGGGTTTAAAATCGAGACTCCTGATGAATAATATCCAGGACACGCAACGTGCTGGCAGCCATGGGTGCATCAGGCGCCACATCACGGTGTTTCCTCTTTGCTACTTTGTTTATCGTGACTTTATTCTCGGCCGAGCCACTGATGGTCTGATGACGCGGGCTCCCTTCCCGTATTTGTCCGCCAATTAACTTGGCTGCGCCTGGTTCTAACGTCGTGGCTGGATCTGGGTACACTGATGGGTAGTTCTCGGCAGCGAGTTGCTATGGGATACGATTCACATCTATTGTAAATTATACCAGTTAGGATTAATCAGCGGGGGAAATGTTTCCTCCAATCCGGCGGTGAGATTTTCACGGGTTGATCGACTACATTGTAATTATTGTTTGACTAAATCGTGCGTTAGTAAATATCGTCGTAGAGCCGCCAGTCGTTCGAGCACTAATCGTTTTGTTCAAGTCATATCTGATATTTACGAAATGCGTCTTTAACTCATGTATTTTATAGCGGCAATTTTATTGCAGCTAATATGTTATCAATTCCAAACCAGTATGGCACTGGCGTTGACAAAGATATAGTAACAAACCCATGTGGGGTTACATGTGCATGTGAAAAGAAATTTTGGAACGCTTTTTTACAATCCATATCGCCGGAACACCATTTGGCATCCATATTTCTGAGCGTATGTGAGTCTACCCAGTTGAACACAAAATAACATCTTGTCGTTGTCCCTGATCACCTTTGGGATCTGCATGTATCATAATGTGAGATAGATAACATCGTTATTTTGAATCAGCCTCTGGAAAAATAAAAGAAACAAACAGACAAAGAAAGCCCAAAAAACAAAACAAAACAAACGCTAGTGCGGGATTAGATTGTCGCTCCAGAAGAACATCGTCATGCACCACTTGGTTGTTAATATCTCCGTTGAGATCTTCAATTGACTGTGCATGATCAACGTTGCTCATGAATTCAACAATGTTATCCACTGAATCGTTATGTTTGTGCGACTTTACTTCCTTGGCGGTCTTGCTGCATTCTCGCAGGACGTTATAGCACGTCATAAGTTTGTTTCTTTTTTCACATCTGATCCTTTTTCTGCCTGCCAAAAGTGCAAGAATTTTCAACCATATAAAAACAAAACAAAATAATGAATTCCATATTTCCTAATTGTTGTGACCAATTATAATTTTATTTCATTGACAGGCAAGAGTATTACACATCACGGTCGTTATGACACTTACTATTTCTCCCAATATTTTAAAGAGCCTACTGGACAGACTAGAAAACATGATTCAATAAAGTAAATAATTATAAAGAACTGCATATATATCATAAAGCATCCTGCTGTTGAATAATATGAACACAAAATCTTTCCTCAATGGAATAAAATTACGGCATATAACTGTGGATCACATTTGGTAAATGGAGATGACAAAACTAAGTATAAAATTGCTTTCTGACTGATGCAAATTGTTCCAGCCTGAAAATCTTTACCTATATTTTTAGCTTTAGAACTTAATTTGTATTGCTAATAGCACATTTAAATTTATTCACAAGATTTTCAAAGATTAATTTTTGAGAAACCAATTCTGGAGTAAACTATTTTCCTTCCATAATAGCTTAGGAGTACAATCACTACATTAGCAGCAGGGAGGGTGAACAGACCACTTTTATAATTAAGCCAAAATTTGGGTCTCAATTATATACTATTAAGGCAGACTCCGTTCTCTTACATACTGGTGGTCTCATCCTCCCTGCTGCTGTAATTAACCAAATATTTTATCAAGTCCGTTACCATATCTCGACCTAGGATCATGTAAATATGTTGTTATAAAACCAAACGGGGTAGCTTGTGCTTTTGAATCCCCTGAACACCAAGTATAATAAATATTTTGCAGCGTATGATTATCAACTCCGTTAAACACAACCAAAATATTGCAGTTATCTCTGATTACTTTAGGTATTTGCGTATATCTTTGAGTAACATAAATCACGTCTGTGGTTTTATGTCTACCTCGAGAAAATATCCGAGCTGGATTTGATTGTTTGTCCAGCATGATATCATCGTACACTACTAAATTAATAATAAGTTCATCAAGATCATCTACAGATGGCGCTTCATCAATACTGGTAATAAAATCAATAATATTACCCTCTTCATCAAGCAACTTTGCATTTTCATTAAAATCTTTAAGCACTTCATAGCATCGTTGATCATCTACAGTTGGTGCTACTAAATATAATTTATCCCACTTGAGCCATCTCATTATCAGAATAAGCAATAATTGCGTCTTACCACTTCCAGATGGCCCAATTATTATCATCCTGATAGAATTCGGTAACGCTGGGTGATGCTTGACTGGCTCCTGTTTTCGTGTCGCCGAAAGGTCAATTATATCCATAATAATGAATAATATGAATCTATATTGTTTTCCATGCAAGGCACCCACCCCCACCGTTGGTGGGACCAGTGGATTAATAACAATAATAACAAAAAATAAAAAACGCTCACTGACAGGTAAGTGTAAAAAGTGTGGCACAAACAAATACAGATTTATCTCCCCTGACTTAGTCAAGGATAAAATCACGGACAAGTTTACAAAGACAGGAGGTGATATCGCTGCTTCGTTGGGAAAATTACCAGGGGTTCCCTGGGCGAAGTATCCCGGAGAAAAACATTTACCCGGATACAATTATTGTGGTCCTGGAACTCGACTTGATATCCGACTTGACGAACGAGATCAACCAAGACTTAGGAGAGTATCCAATAAATAAGATTGATCAAGCGTGTCATGTTCATGATGTTGCGTATAAAAGCAAGGATTTACAACAACGGCATCTCGCAGATGTGAAATTGATTCATGCGTTACATTCCATACCTGCTAAATCTCTCAGAGAGAAACTTGCTAGTTTTCTAGTGAAATCTGCTATGAAGGGTAAACTAATGCTAGCGGCTGGTAATTAATTATATAACTTTTATAATGGAATCTGTTTATTATAGCCCAAGAGGATATTGGAAGGGCAGAGCAGCGATTAGTAAACCTGCTGAAGCAGAAAAAGTCTCACGTGCTGTTGCTGCAGCGTGGTTAGCACGACAGGCAATATGACAAATCTATCTGCGTCCACCTAAAAATATTCAGTATGTACATTTTGTTGTCAGCGTTCCCAATGAAGTTCATCAAGCAGATATTTCGTTTTTACCACATGATACTATTAAAACACGTGGACGTCAATCACGCACATACAAATACGCGTTAACTGTCGCTGACGTTGCAAGTAGATATAAAGAAGCAGAACCATTATCAACTAAAACAGCATCTGAAGTTGTATCTGCGTTTGAACGAATTTATCAACGAGGACTTTTGCGATGGCCATAGTTGCTACAAGTTGATCCTGGCAAAGAATTTCTTGGTACAGTGTCATCGCTGATGAAAAAGCATAATGTCAAAATCAGACGAGGACACGCCGCAATTCATCGTGATCAGGCAATAGTTGAACAATTTAATCGAACACTTGCTGAGCGGTTATTTGGATATCAGTATGCAAAGGAAATAATTCAGAGCGAGAGATCTCGCGAATAGATTGCAAGATTACCAAGTGTGATAGCTGCGTTAAATAATGAAATTACTCGTACAACTTCTATGAAACCTACCGTTGCAATTACAAAGAAACATATACCTGTACAACGACGTGACTTTTCAAAACAGCCAGTGTTAGGTAATGCGACTGTCAGATATTTATATGAACCCGGTGAACTTGAAGGGGGTAAAAAAAGAGCAACTGATCCTATCTGGATTGTGACTACACATAAAATTTCCAGCGTGGTTAGATCCACTGGTAGACCTGCAATCTACAGACTGGATTCGAATGCTCCTCAGCGTGGATTTGTACGTGAACAGTTACAAGTAATACCTGAAGACACACAATTACCACCGCGTTCACTTTTGTAAACTGGCACCCCGACATCGATTACACTCAAGAAAGGTCAGCATCACATTTTCGCGCGTGTGACCAAGACTACTATTAAGTCTGTCTACGGTGAACTGTCTTGGATTATTATTCGAATATTCCCATAGCATATTACAGTTAAAACTTGCACAATGATTATTCTGTCGTTGTTTTAGTGTCGTAATTAATTCAGTATCAATATCAAAGTCGCGATTATTTTTTTTTTGTCACATTGCTTATAAACAAATAGTTTTTTTCTTATTACGCCAACAACAACTTCGTTGTCGTCGCTAGCAGTTTGATCATTATTTTCTGTAAAATTCATAATAACTCTGTGCAGGTGAGATATTCTTCTGACTCGAGACACTGCGACATAAACTAAATTTGACCACTCGATTCTATCATCGACAATCCAGATATTTGTATCAGTAATAGTTAGTCCTTGTGACGAATGAATCGTTATAGCATATCCTAATTTCCACGGAGTTTTATCCATGATCAACGAGCTCTCAACAACAGCAACATCAACCAAAACAATATCATGTAATACAAGATTTTGTTTTTCATTTGTTCCTGGAATCTCAACTTCAGTATTCTGTCGTCGAGTATCCGCTGGGCGATAACACAATGGTACGGGTAGATTTGAAAATTTTTCTTTATGTAACAAAAATAATTTTTCTTTCAATTCATCACGAACTATCTTTTACTTGCAACTATTAAATCATTTGGTATCCATAAATTCCAAAAATCGTTCACAGGAGTTTCCAGAATTATTTCACGCATTATCTCACATTGTATTTTATCTGGCTGTAGTCTGATTAATCTTTTAAATTCTTTCAGAGGTTCATCAATAGCTCTATGATCATCGGTTATCTCCTCATAATAATCCACAAACGTTTTTAACCACTCGTGCGGAGACGGCCCAATAAAAGGTTGCGGTTGACCATGATCGCTGCACATTATCACAGCAGTATTTTTTGTCAGTAACCAATCAAGAAATATTTTTAATGTTTATAACGATACCGTACAAATTTCATCCCAGATGATAATCCGGGGCATATATTTCTCACCCATTCGCTCAGGTGTCCACGTATCCCCGCACCATCTGAAGAAACTATGATAAGTTTGAGATTTTACTCCTCGTTCATTTATTTCCCTGGCTAGTCTATGTGTAGGTGTCAGCACAATCATGTCAACGGAGTTCTTCAAACTTCGACGAAATAATTCAATGGCACGTGTTGTTTTGCCAGAACCTCCAGGCCCATTGAGATAAACGGTTTTATGTCTGGCCACAGGATCAAACACAAATGGTGCCGATGATTTTAATATTTGATTGTCATTGCTATAATATATTTCCCTGATTTCAACGTCTGCAGATTCGGAATAGTCAAATATATTTTCTTTTTTTATTCTCCATGATCCCCATTCACCATTACCGAGTAGCGGTTTTAGTAAATCTGTATACGCTCTATTTATATAAAATGAATCCATGGCAACTCTAACCGCGTAAAGAGGGAATCTGTTTATCATCGATAATAAATTTATGGAAACGTAAGCGAGCATGGAAGATCTTAAATGAGTGAATTGCGGTGACTCACCATCAGTATAACTCACGATTGTACCTAATTTAGACCCGTCTGATAAATAAGCATTACTCCGACTCACAAATGTACTTTTTTCCGTTGTATCAGCAATTATAAAATCGAGTTCAGCATCGTCCATAATTAATCTTGTACACATTTGTTTATGATCATATGATCCTTCTTGAGTAAACTTACCAATTATTTTCCTACTAAGATCTTTTGCAACTTTATTTTCATAATCAATCATATCAGGATTTTCATCCGGGGAATATTTCTTTTGTTGTAGTAACCAAACTTGTTTCTGCGGACGATACGATATAATGGCTTCGTTTACGTTCAATGACACTAAAATTCCAGTATCAAGCATATATCGTTATAGTACTATTGAAGCCCAATATTTTTCTGAGAAATGTCTTCCAAACCAAACATAAATAATCGGATGCAGATTTTCCGCAAACTCGAATGACTCTATACAAGCAAATCCAGGTAAGTCAAAATTTGGTAAGAGTCCGTTTATCGGAACTCTTGTCATCTCGTGTGTGGGATGTCCGAATCTTTTAAAGTATTCAGAACATTCTCCATATCCAAGAAAACTTCCAGGATAATACGCTACCATATCAACCGATATAATATCGCTATAATCGTATTTAGTATTCCACAATCCGCCATGTCCGTATTCGATACAACTGTGCTGGACATCAACGAGAAATTCCAATCGTGTCGGCTTCCATGAATTTTTCTTCTGAGCAGCATGGGCAGCAACCGATGGAACGGTGAAACAATTATTTAGTAATTGTTCAACCTTGACATCGTCAGTGATAAAATCCTTGATATTATCAACGGGTATATATTTCCGAGCAGTATTTTTCATTTCATCGTGGAGTGATTCTTCACGATAAATTTCACCGTTAGGCCTTACAAACTGATCGTAGTTTACAGATTCTGAACTTCGAAATAACCACACGGATACAGGGTCACTCTTACTAGTATCATTGATAACGTCAAATATATAATCGCTGTAAAATTTAACTATTCTATCCCGTGGAAATATTGTTACAGAAGATGTCCATGCGTGTGCGTTATGATCAATGATCGTTATAGGAGCTCCTCTTGTTGTATATTTCGACGCATACAAAATCTCTCCGGTTAGTGTATTTACTGTTATTGGAAATTTTAATTTCTTTTCTAGTTTAGCAGCGTCGCTGATAGATGCTCCGGTATCTTTAACTGTTTCTGCCCACGCATTTATTTTTTTACGTCTTAGATCTGTTAAACCGTTTCCGCGTATTGCTTTTGAGAAATGTTCAATAACCTGCTCAGCTACGCAGTTTAGCCTTGACTCTGTCAAGGAAAATTTCATTGGTTTGAGATTATTAACGCTAGGTTTATCATTTAGCGGATATATCGCATAAACAAATGCAGTTACAGGGTTTCGCTCGTTCATAATACGGTTTGTCAATAACAGTCAATGTTCCTGGTTTGGATTTTTCATTTAATGTAACAGTATTATTTCCAATATGAAGCCGTACAGGGTCACGTTTATCACGGATAATCCAAGTGTCGTCATCTGCCTGCATAATAAATTTTACCAGAATAATATATCGCTAATTGTCGAGATAGTTGATAATATTTCTTCCTCGTTCGTCATGCATTCTAACATCAATGGTATTCATGATCCTGAATGTTGACCAGGTATGAGCAGCACCATCGTTGTGAAATTCTTTTTTAGCTTCACGGATACGATCGGTTATATGGCATTTGTCAAAGCTAGATCTTGCATCGAAAAACTAAATTTAGATTTTGGTAGTTTGTCAAGATCGAATCTTGCTCTAGAAGGTTCAATTGCGGATAATCTCTCAAATTCCTCCATGCTATAATTAAGACAAATATATGTTTAATTAAACTTTAATTATACGTATAATGATACAAGCAAATAACAAACACAAGTGGTTAATGATAGGATTTTCTCTTCCTTGTAATAAATCATGCGTAAATGAATTCTGTAGTTATCACATGCAAAGTTTTCGCAAAGGGAGTCTAGGACCGAAACCGTGTTTACGATGTGTTTTGGGGGTCAGAGGAGAAACACGGTTGTGTGTGCAATGCGGTGATAAAAGATACAGAGAGCTGAAACGATATTATGATAAAAAATATAACGCCCTGATATCTCCTATAAAAACCGCCGAAGACTATCTCGCCAGATATTCAAAATAATCATTTAGACAAATAATATTACTATATAAATGGAGCAAAATGAATTTGTGAAACATCCAATAATTAAAAATTATGAAGCGTCTCGTGATGGTGTCATCAGAAACTGCAGATTAAAAAACCAGTCGAAAATGTTGATAATAAAGTTTATTTCAGATTTAATGCTGGAAAAAAAAGATATTCATCTCATAGGTTCATATTCGAATGTTATTATGGAATCATTGAAGACGGACTTGTAATTGATCACGTTGACGGTAATAAACTCAATAATTCTTTAGGAAATTTACGAATTATTACACAGAGTCAGAATGCTGCATGTGGAAATACTGGGAGATGTAAAATGTCCGAAAAGAGAGCTGTTAATTCTACAAATGTAGGGACTGGTGAAGAGAGAATTTTTAATTCTATAAACGCAGCTGTTAAATATTTTGGTATCACCCCGAGTTCGGTACAGTTTGTTGCAGAAAAAATAACCAAATCAGCGTATTCAAATAACTATGATCAGCGAATAAAATTTAAGTACGCTACCACTTCTGAATAAAACAAGAAAATATTGTAGTTGACGAAGCGAGATAACTCCTTCAGGTAAATCTCTCTCTGATAGATTAATTAAGCAGTTGTCTCCCTTGTACTGTGTACATGACTACACATTTATATTCAGTTATATATCTAATCCATCAAATACTGAAGTCTGAGAAATCTGCATATTTCATATGATCAAGCACAAAAATCTCAATTCTGTGATTTTATTCTTGGACGTTGTCAAGATGATATTGAATTCCGTGATAAAATCACGGCGAACCGCGCTACAGTAGATTTTTCAGATTTTACATAAGCCGTATATGCGATATAGTCATTATCGATTTTTTTGTTTGTTTAGACTGTAGCATGCGGATAGAACTGGAACATATCGATCCATGCATCTTTGTTAGATAGTTCTGCCCCGATGAAAACAAGGGTTGATAATACAGTATTTTCAACCAGATCAGAAATGGTTAAAATGTGTAAAATTGCAGATTTTCGCGATTTATTTTATATTTTATTTAGAATCTGTTTATCACAGAATCGTGTATATACTTATCGCCGGTGACATAGGGCTAGGTAACTATATAACCATCTTTGAAACGTATGTTTTATAACTAAATTTCATAGTGTAGTGGTTAGCGCTTCTGACTCTCATACTAGAGGCCCGTGGTTCGATTCCCCATGACTGACACTGTCAGCATCCCTTGGATGCCAATTTTTCTAATATAATTGGGGAAGTTCCCCTGTGTACACCTCCTCTCGCCGCGTCAAACAACGTGGTGAGTGTGTTTTGCATTCGCCCGGGGTTTCATTGGGGGGGGGGGGGTAAATGAAAACTGCAACTTCCCTAAAATAAACAACAGGATGATGTGAGCTCGTGACCTTGTCACCTCACTGAAGGGTATCCCACACAAGGACATTCAGAAAGAATGTTCGCCGGACGAAGCCTCATAAAGTGCCTGTGGATCATAAGATAGACCTTGAGCATGAAGAGTGCCTGTGGGCCATAAGAAAAGGCCTTAACAAAAAAAAAAAGAAAGGACTCTTAGGAACTTATGATACAGGCTTTACTGGCAATAAAGGGACACCGTGGAATGGTAGACCGATCATCATAGCTGTTGTTTATTTTTGAATTTATTCAGAAACATATCTTTATATATTTATATTAATTCAGAAATATATTTTTATATTATTTATATTATATATTTATTAATTCAGAAATATATCTTTATATTGTATTATATTTATATTATATTAATTCAGAAATATATTAATTCAGAAATATATTTTCATATTTTTAAATATTTATTCAGAAATATATCAGAAATATATTTTTATTATTAATTCATAAATATATGTTTATATTATATTTTTATTAATTCAGAAATATATTTTTATATTTATAAATATTAACTCAGAAATATATCTTAGTATTAATTCAGAAATAAGTTAATTCAGAAATATATTAAGTTAGAAATATAGTAATTCAGAAATTTATTTTTATATTTATAAATATTTATTCAGAAATATCTTAATTCAGAAATATATTTTTATATTTATAAATATTTATTCAGAAATATATTAATTCAGAAATATATCTCTATATTAACTCAGAAATATATTCATAAACATTTATTCAGGAATAAATTATTTCAGAATTATTTATATTTATTCAGAAATAACTTATTCAGAAATAACTTTATTCAGGAATATATTATTTCAGAATTATTTATATTTATTCAGAAATAACTTTATTCAGAAATAACTTTATTCAAAAATATATTATTTCAGAATTATTTATTCAGAATATATTTATTCAGAATTATTTATTCAGGAATATATTCATCCAGAATTATTTATATTTATTCAGAATTATTTATGCAGAAATATATTATTTCAGAATTATTTATATTTATTCAGAATATAGTTATTCAGACTTATTTATATTTATTCAGAATTATTTATTCAGAATATATTTATTCAGAATTATTCTGAAATAATATATTTCTGAATTATTTATATTTTTTTAGAATATATTTATTCAGAAATAACTTTATTCAGAATATTTTCATTCAGAATTGTTTATATTTATTCAAAATATATTTATTGAGAATATATTCATTCAGAATTATTTATATTTATTCAGAATATATTTATTCAGAATATATTCATTCAGAATATATTCATTCAGAATTATTTATTTATTCAGAAATAACTTTTATTCAGAAATATATTAATTCAGAAATAACTTTCATTCAGAATTATTTATTCAGAATATATTTATTCAGAATTATTTATTCAGAAATAACTGTCATTCAGAATCATTTATTCAGAATTATTTATTCAGAAATATATTTTATTTAAGCAAATATTTATTGTATAATGAATCATGAAAATATTAATGCTATTATTGCTGCTATTAAGCAATTACAGCAAAGCGGTATAAAAATATCTGATGAACTTGATCCTGAAAAAATTATGAGTGATTTTGAATCATTACAATTTCGAAAGTCCGAAAATAGGTACACGCTGCCCTCCGAAAATAGGTTTATAAAGTTGATCCAGCAGGAGATGTTACAATCACTGGCAGCAATCACGGATACGCAGGTAAAATTATTTGTTCCCCTTTCACGTTCAATCGAAAAGGTTAGGTCAGAGTTATCTCACAAATACGAAACGAAAAGAATTGTACACGCTCGTATAATACAGCTGAGAGATATTATGTCCGCGAATAAAGTTGCGGAAGAATTACTGGCGAAAGATAAGTCAGAGTGTGACTCCGTTTATAATAGTGAAAATGACTGTAGTGACAACGAAACCAATAGTGCACCAGTGTCACTGACGTTGATACGGGTACCAGGATAATTCATTTCTGATCCACGTCAAGGATAATAATCATGGGGTAAAAAAAAGTATATTTTATCCTTGACTTAGTCAAGGGACATTTTATCTTTGCTTGGTGTTTTCTGCGAACGCACATACAGGTTTATATTGAGTGTCTCTGACCTAAGGTCCAACAAGTGGCCAGTCTGGTCAGTAAGTTTGAAATCTATCCGCGATAAGAGTGGATTATGACATTTTAGATAAACAACGCTGATTGGTTCTGATACAATCAAATAGCCTGGGGGTACTTGAGGTGTAAATGAATACAGAATGTATCCTTGTTGGGCCTGATTGGATGTTTCAGCGTCCACTTGATAACTACCATCCCTGACATCACATACTAGATTGACAGCGATCGTTGATGTGATATTGACGATTCCTGGCGAGACATGACGACCTTCATTGTATGGATTATCATTATGTCTGAGAACATTTTGCGGTGGGGTTATTTTTTTCCATTCTTCTAGAACTTCTGGAAACCATGTATCATTCATAGTGTCAGTAAACTCAACAGGATCCCTTACCAGTGATGTAAGATCTTGGATTATGTTTTGAATCTGACCATGATCTATAAGCGATTTTAATTTATAATGTACATTTCTGGTTATGATGTGTCTGAATTGTTTAAAATCATACGATACTAAATTTAAATGTTGAATTCCATCGATGATGCTTTTTCGTATCCTCGTTGTAATTTTGTATTATGATTCTGAATAAATTAACAACATCACGAGAAACCCGTTCAAATTCATCACCCATTGCTTCAGTTATATCAATGATGAGTTGTTTATCAAAGATCCAATGTAGAGATCCCTTTACATGTATATTTCCTTCAAATCTGGAATAGTTTCAGCACCATCGATAACAAATTTATCAACGGTCCACTGGTAAATTTATTTGTAGTTGGGCGTTTTGATGTATTTTGTTTCGGTTGTCAGAAATTCATCTCGGCGTGGTTCTGGTGGACCAACAACAACAGATGGAATCTCAGGCCAACCTAATACTGATCTGATCGAAGACTGATATATCTCCACGGCATAATCTGGAGAATATATTTCTATCGTGGACGACAGCGTTGGCTCATGAACAGTAATGGCAATCTTTGATTCTTTTCCTGTGATAGATTTAATTCTGCGTTGGAATTCTTCATTGATCTCTTCAATTTGGTAACTGCCCGTTGGAATACTGACTACTTGCCAATCAGGAGTTCCATCGGGGTTGTTTTTATTTGCAAATACTAATGAATTATTCGGCGGAAGACCACCAAACGATTTCGACCTGATATTTGGCCAGCTATAATAAACCCGTAATTGCGCTAATGAAATTTCTTTTGCTGGTATTGTAGTTGGAAAATTAATACTGAATTCAGGATTAGTTGAGCTCGCTGATATCATTGTGGTTCTTACCGGAGCAGTATTAGTGACGATTTGCTGCAATAATTCCTGTGATTTCATTATTATACTATCATTATTCTAAATCCCTGATTTCTTTAGCCGTGATTACATCACGGTCGTCAAATACTTCATTATAGATTTTTACCATCGCGCTGAATTCTTCATCGGATATTCTACCATCGTTGAACGACGACGAGATCAGCGATGATAATTTGGAATATGCTGTTGTTGATGTATGTAATTTTACCATATACTCGTGTAATTTTGTGTTCGTGCATGTATCTATCTTCTTTGCAATAATATTAAAAATACCCGCGATAGTTGTTGCGGATGAAACGATAATCGTTACAACGATCGGCACTGACGCTTTCAACGTTGACAATATTACACCGGTTCCAGCAATGAGCGCGGAAACTGAATAGACAACTATGTCAACGACAACCACGCGTCTTCGATATTTTTTCACTTTTATTGTATAATCGTCAATAATATTTTTTAGTTTAGTTTGCCACGCACATGCTTGATTGTATCTGTATCGCTGAACGTCTATCATTATACTATATTAAATAATTAATTGAGGTGTTTCAGCTGCAAATTCCAGACAATAAGACGCTGTAGTTATTTTTTTTTTATCGGATGGTTCCAGTATAAATATTTCTTCGTCATCTTTATTTAATATAACAGACACGATTCCAGAACAATTATCGGTTGAATGACGCCATAGATACGTGGTAAATATCCTAAATTTTGCAGAACTAAATACGGACAGCCTGTAAACACCAGTGACCTCCGCGGTATGTTTGATAATGTTATTTTGCGGTGTCCATGTTGATGATCCTGATAACACCGTGTACACGATATTGTTAATTTGTTTGTGTGGAATTTTAACGAGATTAGTTTTTTTGATGATATTATGAATTCCACTGATAATATCGTTGATTCTCGTGTTTATATCGGTGAGATTTATGTCAAAGGTTGGTGGACTTCCAAAAAATTCATTAATGGTTCTGTTTACGTTTTTGCGAAAAGTCAGAAACAGTTGTTCTTGATTAGTGAAATCCGTTTTGAGTGTGATCATTCCATCGTTGATTGTAGCTAACGAAGTTGTCGTCAGTGGAATTTCCTTATCATCGACATATTTCTTCGTTGCAGCGTCGAGATTATCTGTTGGTTCTCCTAGGTTGGTAATTTTATTATTGTTCATGTTGAGAGCGCCGTGCATGGTATCACCGAATGTTGACAACCTAATATTGATCGACACTGCAGTAATACCACTAGGAACAAGTTTACCCTCTCTGTCATATACAGCAATAAGACCTTCTCGCGATAATCGACTACGAATAATAATATCGTTGATTGAAATATTACTCGTCTTCAATTTTCCTTCACGGTTTTGAAATATAACAAGTTCGTTTGGATCAACGTTGGCAAGATTGAGCAGTTTAGATAATTTATCATTGATCTGCCTTTTTACTCGCATGAGTAAATCTTCATCTGATGCTTGTTGGGTTCCGAACGTTGTTCTTGCTTTAGCTGATCTTCCGCAAATATCTACCATTATATGATTAGCGATTATTTAAAACAGAACTCGTATATTCGTGTACAACTTTATGAGGTGGTTTTTTTTATCTTGATACAGCATCAAGTACTGCTAGTGCTTCACGGCCACATACTGGTGGATCCGTTAATGTTTGTGTTGGTAATGTTGAATACCAGATCGGAATGTTGCCAGTGATAGAATCACCAGTGACATACTTCAGAAATTCGTTTGGTGGTGCCAGTCCGTACGAATCGAAATAGACAATTCCACGTGGATCAATCGAATAAGCAACCCAATGAGTACCATGACCAGAGTTCTTATCGAGGTTGATTATTCCGGTTTCAACGTTGTTTGGTTTGTGTGGTAATTGATCACGCATAAAAACACCTCTGAATTTTTAAATATTTAATCGCGTAGCAGCATCGAGTAAATCAAAATTGGACATCGGGAAAATCAACGAGTACCTGGAATTCTTAATCTTTTCCCGTATCGAGTTCCTGGAAGTCTCAGACCTAGACCCATTAGGGATCGTCTTCTTTGTTTTAATCCTTTCCCTGTTGCTTTCTTTAATGCCATTCCAGCAGCTGTTCCAACTGCACCTAACGCAGCTGCTTTTGCAATAGCTGGGGCTGCAGCGGCTATTATTCCTGGAATAGCTGCAAGAAGTGAAAATATACCACCTGTCTTAGCAATGTTTTTGACGGCATCCGCAGAAAAATTTACGCGTATGCCGGTCTTTGATTGTTTGGCTTTATTGAAATACTTGAGCTGGTGTTCTGTCAGCGATAGTTTATTTGAACCACCTGATATTTGTTCTCGCTCTAGTGATATTTTTACTCCACATTTTTTCGCTGATGCCGACTGCAGTTTTTAAATCTAACCAGGAGTCAGACTGACACTAACATGATGTTATGACATTTAAAATTTTATTTATGATCTAATTACATGTTTTCTACTGGCGCATCAATAACTCTCATTCGTCCACCAACACCTTCAAGTAATATTGTTTTATCACTGAGTATAACGGCGATTGCTCTGTAATTAGCAATAGCTCCTCTTGTAACACGAGCTCGAAAGTGTATATCAACTACAGATTGCCTAGATAAATCCAAGTGTTCCAGCGAAAAGTAATAGATCGGATACAACGTCGTAAAATCCCGCTGTGATATTTGTAAACCAGTATCAACATTTTGATCACGTCCCATGAACGTCATCAGACGATGATAAGCACGTGCAACACTGTTTTGTTCAAAATTTAACAAAATATCCTCGACTGGTTCTTGATGTCCATTTATTCTCAAAGAAACCTCAGTAACGCCGAGTTTGTCAAATATCATAATACTTTTCATTTGTGAGTTTACTCGCGTAACATCTTGAAGTGCAACAAATATATGTCGCGGTGCAGAGACACCTTGCTGTGATGCTATTTGCCATGTAAATAAACCATTAATGTTACTCTGGATAGAATCTGTGGTCATTGTTAGCCATTACAATGTTGATTTACCACCGCTGTCCATGAAAGAAAGTAACCTTTGTTCTTCAGATATTGCTGGTGTCATTACTGGCATCCACAGTGAAACTTTTGTCAGTATTACTTTACCATGACGTGCCGCAGTTCCACCTGCGTTAGCTCCTTCAGCATGCCATATTGCATCATCGTCGGTATTTTTTCGTACGAGTACAATTGTGTGCTTGGCTCCAAAAATAACCTTTCTTACATTTCTACAAAATCCAAAGATGTGTGACAGTGGAATGGCACATGAAAATCTGTCATCGTCGCCCAACATTACTCGACGTGACGCGAATCCCAATTTGAAATTTTCATTCATTGATTCAACTGTATCCCCAGCTGCATTTAATGTTACATTTCTGTTTTCTGGATGATCAGTTGTATCTTTGACAAACGTCATTGATGGACCAGCTGATCTTGAGTAATCATCGCTGTATCGTGCAAGACCAAGTATCGTTATGGCAACGTCGATGTCGTTATGACAAATCTCAATCTCTCGTCCATCAATGTTATATGCGGCACTTTTCAATAACGCCATAATACCATTACTGACAAAACCAACTCGATCACCAATTCCATAACCTGTATTATCTAATTTTTAAAGTCTACCTTCGACTTCAATAAATGTCTCAGCAGGTAAGAAATATCTGCTTGCATCCTGAACTTGTAATTCAATTCTTCCACGCTCGTCAGGTACACGTGCGTCATAAGAATAATACTGATAATCACGTACCCATTCATCTTTGAGAACCGGTGCCTCCATGTCGAATGCGGGATCAGATATACGTTTGAACATCCTTATTATATTTGTTATCGTTTAACACGAAAACCACATCCTGCTACCAGACTAGCGGTTATATTTTTTTCTTTATCACCAGCCAATGATGCTAATTTTTTATTTGCAGCTTGATTTATTATTTTACTAACGTTTGCAGGCATCACTTCAGTGCTAGGTAATTTTACTGGCTGAGGTTTTCGTCGTATTAATCGTGCTAGTCTATCCTTGATTGCTGAAAATGCTTTGCTGGCAACATCACCAACAGCACCAATACCTTTTTCACGAACAACGTCAATAGTTTTCATTCCTAGTTGCTTTGCAATCGGTATTGCTTTTGGGGCTATCCTTCTAAATAAATCGTGAACAACATCACCGTGTCCATCTCCGTAGAATGTTTTATATGTAGGTAATCTCGAATTTATCACCCTGACCATAGTTGGTCCACGTTGAGTAACATATATGATCATCTTATTATAGTAATTATATCTAACTGTTTAATCACTGTGATAATCATCGGCGATTTCATTAATAAGTTCACTGTAAACATTAATATCCATGATACCACCTGTAAATAATCTTTGACAAATATCAGCTGCTCCATTAATAATTTCTGGAGAATTATTACTGGCTTGTTTTCCACCAATCAGAATTTCTAATCTGTCCACGTCAGCAAGGACGTTATCGGGACATGGAGTAATAAGACCACTTCCCCTGGTACCTGTACCAATACCACTTCCAGTGGCACCCGGGGCATCCTGCGATTCTTCTTCTCACCCGTTGTTTCCACTGCTTTTTTCTTCCTTGATCTCCTTTCTGCTTTTGTTTTTTCAAGTTGCTGTTTCATTTCGTCTTCTTTTTGTTTTCTTGCTTGCTTTTCTTGTTCAATATACTCTTTCACTGTCTGGTTAAAAATATCAAGTTGATTAACATCTTCCACAGATCTGATCTGCGGAGTATCAGTAGCGATACGATATATATCCTTGACCCAATCGCCAGATTTCAACATATTAATATATGCAGGTTTCACGTATTTTTCTCTTTGATAATATCCATACGCGGCAATCTTTATTAATTTATTTGGGTCTTTGATAGCGGCAATACCTTCAGGTGTGAATTTATCTACTATCTTGGTTTTGGTTTTTGGTGGTTCAGGTTGTGGTTGAATTTCAGGTGGTGGTTGAGGAAGTTGCCTGGGTGGTGGTCGAATTGCTCGAAGACGCCCAGCAATATCGACAGGCAATGTTTCAAGAGCGTTTTGTGTTGCCTCAGCTGCTGCAGCAATTTTCTTTGTTGGTTCAGTAATTGGTTTAAATAATTGTTCTGCACCTTCTGCAAATTCTTCTTGCGTTTGCTGACGCGCTTGTAATTTTTGTCTGACAGAATCACGGATAGGTAGATATTTCTTGATTGCTTCTAGTCGCTCTCGAGCTAGTCTAGCTGAGTGAGCTTCACCAATCATTATTGTACTAATAATAATTTAATTATAGCTCGCACACGTAATTATTTCTTTGTTTCTTTTTCTCTGCGAATATCATCCTCTATCGCAGTATTTCTTATAGTTTTTTCTTTTTCAGATAATTGTCTGCCAAGTTGTTTTTCTATAAATTCTTCAGGTTTGCGAAGAAGATAATTTCGTTGCTTCATTTCTTCATCGAATATAAATCTGACGTAATGATCAGTAATATCATCAAAAATATTTTCAGCACCAATAACAGGAACAATTTCATTATCGATGCACCTGAATCTGATAAATTTATTTGGATAATTAAAATAATGCTGGTTTCCATGTTCGTCGATAATCATTGTATTGTTGAAATAATTAATACTTTTATGTTCAGTAATTTTATTACGTCAGTGAATTAAATAAAACGAGTAAGTGTCCATAAATCGCTTGTAGTTATAATTTTATTATTATAATTAATTCTAAATCCGCAGTAATTCACGATAATTTGATTATTCAGGAATAAAAATCTTTAAACTAAACTTTTCAAATCCACAGCAGCAGGGAGGGTGAGACCACCATTATGTAAGAGAACGGAGTCTGCCTTAATAGTATATAGTTGAGACCCAAATTTTGGCTTAATTGTAAAAGTGGTATGTTCACCGTCCCTGCTGCTACATTTCAAATTCAGACCTCCCAAGCTAATTTTTAACTTTAGAAAGCAAAATGTTGCGTGCAAACATAAATGATCTCCCCTTGGATACCGGGAGAGGGTTCAAATCCCATATATACATCAATTACCACTGGAGTGAAATGCACGCTATGCCAGTAGGATCTAACTGCGAGGTAGAGAGGATGTATTATGACCAGAGAAGCATTATCAAATAAACATATTTTACAGCAAATTCTGGTGTTTCTTCAAATATGTTGTACTTATCCAATGATACCATTTTAGGAGAGAAGAAAGGGATGGAGAGAGTTATATCTCCTTATCAAAATGAACGTCCAACTCTGTTTCCCTATGTCATGTGAGGCAGCTTCAAATCTTGAGAAAAATATACAGGCTGGAGTGCTGACTCAATACGCCCCGACACAACTGAAACAAATGTTTCTCTCCGCAAATCCGCCATAAGTCGATAGGCCACGCCACTGAGAAGGTGCCAAATGGCCTCGGAAAACTGCTGCAATAGATCCCATCCGGTCAGTCTGAGCCCCTGTGATAAAGTATCTTAGAGGTAGACTAGCGTATGTCGACTCTGCGCTCTACCCCTGGGAACAGTTGCACTGGAACGTTATTACTCATGACGAGTGCCCTAACTTAATTAGCTTAAATCTGCCATAATTGCTTGTGATATTGCCTAATGACATTCTTTCTTTCAACTGTGCTTTCTTAGCAATACATTTAGTATGTGTTTATCTGGCCAAGACTGCAGACCGTTTATTTTCCATCCCGTGTGCACAAATCTTGCCTGAATAACATACCACATCGCCTAGGCATGTGATACAAGTATCCAATGCCAGTTCAAAAAGCTCGCATTAAGTATATTCTGTCCTCTCCTTTAAGCTGACAGCTGTAACTAAAGAAACCTAAATTATGGCACACACAGGTGAAATTAATCAAGCGACACCTAAATTTTCGACAAAGTGGACATTAGTATACAATAAAAACGTTTTAATCTTTAAAGATTATATGCAACAAACTCAAGACTGCAATGACAGTCAGTAAACGAAAAAAAACGCATAAAGTTAACTTATAGTAGATGCTAGTGAACAAGTAAATGTCTACAAAAAGTAACTCCAAACATCTGCAGGACATCACTAGTTCCCTTTAAATTCGTAAACAAGACTCCAAGTGGGCAACTGGACAGAAAGATCACAGGCACAGTGTGAGAGACTTTGAACAAAAGCTACAAACCTAACTTTACTTACCTATCTAACAGGTTCACGTTAGCTCTAATCGTGTTCTGATTGAAAATAATGTCCATTTTTCTACCTATTGTGTTTTGTTAAATTGTTCGTGAAGTCACTGTGCACATTATCTTTGAAATTCAAAGTTCCTCTTCTCTCTTTTAGTTTCATCAGAAGTATATAACATGTTGTTGTGGGCTGCTTGTGACCAGTCAGCTCAGCAGCTTTCATTCTAGTCACATCACAATCATTGTGAGTTTTGTATTTATTTAATTTTGTTTAGTTTATTATTTTTCTGTATAAAGTTTTGGACCTTTAGGCAATATTTGGACAGTAAATTTTTGTTTAAATATTATTTAAGCACAAAGCAATATTTGTTTAAGCAAATTTTCATTCCTTTCTCTCTTCTAAATTATATAATTTCTATTCATTTCTAATTTATTTTACAAGCAAACTATATGTTGTTATACCATTTGTTTTAAGAACTGAGTTATATGGTCAAGTGAGTGTTGTCCTGACAAACCAATACTTATTTATCTATTAATTTTCTGTATTTAATTATTTTTTGAAGCTAAATACATACTTGAGAAAGTTTGTTACACTGCAAATAGATAATTCGTTTTCTTAAATTATAGGTCAAAAATGTTCTTAGGGAAATAGAATGACACTCTAAATTCATTTCAGCAATACCTGATTAATCTTGCAGTCTATAAAAACATAATTTTTATTAATGTTTGTTTAAAACTTTATTAGTTGTCTATGTCATTGTGAGTGTTGTCCTCACCAACATGACAGCCAAATTATTTTCCGTTTATATCAATTCAATTCAAATAGGTATTATCTTATAGTTCAAGTATAAAGTCAAGCAAGTGTTCTCCTTGCAGATTTTATGTTTCAGATATTATAATCAAGTCACATTGTCTCTTTTTAGTACACTTTATTGAAACTGTATCCAACATAGTAAATCTTATATAATTTTCATTCATCAAATGAGGTATTAATACAATGAATTAATAGTATGATGCCAATGTATACCATGACCTTGTGTGAGATTGTCATAGAAAGAATCATACCTCAAGGCAATGATAATATTCTAGCTTGTATACAAATACAACAAGACTATCATGGTTATGAACTGCAACTTTGTTTAATGTTTCTTAATAAATGAATCATATATTACGGTTAATAAGAAATCAAGAGATCAGGTTTACTCCATTCTTCCCACATTAGTCAACTGGTAAGAAGCATACTCATCCCTAGTGTCATACCCCAGTGTAGTGTTATCTTGACCAATCTTGGCCATTACAGTTATTTCAGCATATTAAATAATTTAGATGTTTGGGAATTTTTCAGATTTTTTATTATTTTCTGCGCACAAGGTGATTATATAAAAAGACATATATACGCAGCGTCTCATTCTACAATTATATTTCAGTATTGTAAGGTTTATTAGAGTTGATATTGATTTACTTATTTATTTATTTATTGTTCATTGAAATTGCAGAGCAGAATCATTTATTTTAAATAGACAATATTTTACTGGATTATTGTGAAAATATTCAAGGACTTGGATATTTATAAATTCCATAGTAGTACCATGAATTATATAAGGACATTAGTAACATTCAAGTTTCATTGAATTTACCTTGGAGAAAGCTCTTGGATGTTAGAAGTGTGTCTTTTGTGGTGCTAGCACATAAGCACATTAGAAATTGCATGTAGAGTATTTTTGCAGTGTTTCTGAATTACTGTGAACTTGATAGTATGTTTAGGACATTTTAGGAATTCTTACCATACTGTAAGTTATTCCTTGTTAAATTCTTTGGCGCTGTGTATAGTACAATCATAAAACTGAATGATTTGATGTATCTCTATGATGCATATATTACAATGCGTTCTGAATTTTGTTTATTACCTGTAACATTCCTCTCTTATTATTCTGCCTACAATAATGTACCTGGTTAAGATGTTGCATCATAATAGGTACAGTAATCATACAACAAAACTGGTCTGACCATCAGGATTTTCATATTTCAGTGACTTTATTTAATTTTCATTTTCTTTAGGTTTGTGTAACATGAAAATGGATCAGTTGATGGGTCTGTTATTTTGCAACCTTGCACCCAAACAAAAAAGTCCACTATTACTTAGATTTTACACTTGAGTGAAGTGTGTTCAGATTTTGTATTTAGCATATCACTACAAAGATTGTTGACTGATATATACTATATACTATACCTCTTAGTGAACCTTTCTGAACAGTTCAGTTGAAATGGGAATTAATTTCATAACTAATTTAATTGTCTCTGCTAATGATTATATATTATTTATTTTAGTAGACTTCTCTTAATACCTTTACTGTTGGTGATACATGTAAGGGGTAAGCAGTGTATGTTCATTTTAGAATGTGGATTGCATGTTTGTCTTGTGAGGTCTCAAGTCATAGTGGTTCGTTAAAGTAATTATCCATAAATCACCACTCTATATCAAGGGTCAGATTGCATGACTAGTGATTCAATAAAATTGAAAAAATACTCTCTCTGGTATCTGTTAGCATTTATATGACAATATATCCACTTTGAGATTCTATGAAATAATGTTTTGTATTATCTTTAAAAAGTGCAGCATATTTAACAAAATTTAAATTGCATATTAAGGTTCATATCTTTGCTACCTTTATTTATTTATTTATTTTGTTATGTATGGGGGGAAACTTACTTGACACAATACAGTCAAGATCGTGCTCAA
>JAECUM010077931.1:0-11873 GCA_016617855.1 Megalonaias nervosa
AATGGGATATTGTGTTAATTTGAGAAGTTCATTTGTTCAAACGTACAGAAGCATATGTTGTACTGTCGGGAGTTGAAATAAGATTCCGCTCGAACATGAACATGTTCCATATTTGATGGTGGAAAGACGATGAATCATGCACAAATACGGATTGCCGTTTAAAAGTAATACGTTGAATATCTGCACATTTGCTTAGAAAAAATTGTACCAAATTAGTCATGTAATCTTTATTCTTCACTTCTGCTATTTCTCACTTAAACCATAGAAATTTGAAACGGGAGACATGTGCTAATAAAAATATTAAAAAGGTAATTTCTAATGGTCTCATATAGGCAATGATCATTGTGGTATCTGTTTCTTGTGGAGATGAATTGAGACTGTATATATTTTTGAGGATCAACATCTGCGTGGCAAGTTCTTACAATTAGTTGTAATGAATGTCTTAGCTGTCATTGTCCATAAGTTTGTAGACCTTATTATATGGTACTGTATTTGATAATTTCCAAGTTTAAAAATTTTGACTTGGATGAACTGACCGTGTCCGATTGTTGGATAGTTACAAAGTAAATGATTACGGTACTCACTCACTATTCCATATAATGAGCAGGAGATGGAATTCTGAACTCCTCTTGAAGAGGCGAATATTGTGATATTATGTCCGGATCCGGCGGAAAGTTTGTCTATCACGTAGCTGCAGTTCGTTGACTGATGGCAGGCAATGTTTTCGGAAATATTAGTGTATGAACGATTATCATCAAGCTGAATCTGAAATTGGGTTGCACCTCCCGTATTCTGCCAAAATACTTGTACAGCTGTAGTATTAATTGACGTTGCGTTGACGCACTGTGGTACATTGGGCACTAAAAGAAAGTAATACCTGTGATATTGCTTTAATTTGAGGAGTTCATTTGATTAAAGGAACAGAAACTTATCTCCTAGTGTAGAGAGACGGAAAAGACCACGCTCTTTTATACATATGCGCTATGGTTGATGGTGGACAGAAAGGAATCTTGCACAAATACCTATTGTCATTTAAAACTGATACACTGAAGTTTTGTGAAGTATCAAGCGTGAGAAATGAAACATGCAATCTGCATCCGAGAATTAAATCAGTGTACACAAGTTTACAAATGCTCTCTTGAATAGAAGAAATTTCAAAAACCGCGACATACTCTAATAAATCTACATGACAAAGTGAAGGTAATATCAAACGCTCGTATAGAGCCAAGAATCATCGTGGTTTTTGTCTTTGGTGGAGATGCATTGAAATATATTTTTGAGACCCAATTAATGTGTAGGAATGTTTTGCGGTTAGTTTCTGATTAATGTTATATCTTCAAATGTCAAATAAATGTTGTAGACGATGTTGTATGTGTCCGTTGATAAGATTTTTACAAAGTAAAACATTACAGTGCTCACTCGCCATTCCACATAATGAGCAGGAGACAGAATTCTGAACTCCTCCTGAAGAAGCCAATATTGCGATATTATGTACGGATCCGGGGAAGAGTTTGTCGATCACGTAGCTGCACTGTGTCGAACGAGGACAGGCACTGTTCTCGGAAATATTGGCATACGAATGGTTGCTATCAAGTTGAATTTGAAAGTGAGTTGCACCTCCCGAATTCTGCCAAAATACTTGTACTGATGTTGTATTAAGTGACGTTGCGTTGGCGCACTGTGGTACGTTGGGCACTTAAGGAAAGTAATACATGCGATATTGCGTTAATTTGAGAAGTTCGTTTGGTCAAACAAACAAACATAGTTCCTACTGTAGAGAGAAGAAACAGACCACGCTCTTTCATACATACGTGCAATGTTTGATGGTGAATAGAGAACGAGTCGTTTTCAAGTACCTATTGACATTTGAAATTGATACACTGAAGTTTTGCCGACAATAAAGCGTGGCAAATGAAACACGCAATTTCGATCCCACAATTAAATCATTGTACACTATTTTACAATTGTTCCCTAGAATAATAGAAATTTCCAAAAACCGAGACATACTCTAATAAACCTACATTACAAAATGAAGGCAATACTGAACGGTCGTACAGAGCCCAGAATCGTTGTGTTTTCTGTGTTTGGTGGCGATGCATTGACCCAGTAGATATTTTTGAGGCTCATTATCTGTGTAGCAAGTACTTGCAGTTAGTTTCTAATTAATGTCATAGCTGTTATTGTCATATAAATGTTGTAGGCCATATTGTATAGTATTATATTTGATAATTTCCATCATTAAATGACTGACTTGGATGAATTGTCAGTGTCCGTTTGCAAGATATTTAAAAAATAAAATAGTACAGTACTCACTCGCTCTTCCATATAATGAGCAGGAGATAGAATTCTGAACTCCTCCTGAAGAAGCCAATATTGCGATGTTATGTCCCGATCCGGCGGAAAGTTTGTCAATCACGTAGCTGCAGTTTGAGGAATGATCACAGGCAATGTTCACGGAAGTATTGGCATACGAACGATTACTATCAAGTTGAATTTGAAAGTGAGTTGCACCTCCAGTATTGTGCCAAAATATCTGGACGGCTGATGTATTCAGTGACGTTACCTTGACACACTTTGGTACGCTGGGCACTAAATGAAAGCATTACATGCAATACTGTGTTTATTTGAGATGTTGCTTTGATAAAACGTACACGAACATATATCCTACAGTAGAGAGAAGAAAACAACTACGCTCTCTCATGCACGCGTGCCATCTTTGATGGTGGACAGACAACGACTCGTGCTCACATACCCATTGCAACTTTAAAATTGGTACACTAAAGGTTTGTCCACCATGCAATGTGGCAAACGACCATGCAATTTTGATCCCTCAATTGAATCAGTGTACACTATTTCCCAGTTACTCACTAGAATCATAGAATATCTTAAATCGAGACATTCTCTAATAAACCTACACTAAAAGTGACAGCAATATTGAACAACTGTATAGAGTCAAGAATCGTTGTGGTTTCTATGTTTGGTGGAGATGCGTTTTGATTATATATATTTTTGAAGCTCGGTATCTGTGTAGCAAGTACTTACAATTAGTTTGTAATCAATGTCATAAGTTTTATTGTCATCTAAACCTTGTATACCGTATTGTACGGCATTGTCCTTGATTATTTCCATCTTTAAATATTTGACTTGGATGAATTGACAGGTTTCGATTGTCGGATATTTAGAAAGTGCAATATTACAGTACTCACTCGCTATTCCATATAATGAGCATGGGATGTAATTCTGAACTCCTCCTGAAGAAGCCAATATTGCGATGTTATGTCCGGATCCGGCGGAAAGTTTGTCGATCGTATAGATGCACTGTGTCGAATGAGGACAGGCAATGTTCTCGGAAATATTGACATACGAACGATTACCATCAAGATGAATTTGAAAGTGTGTTGCATCTCCCGTATTCTGCCAAAATACTTCTACCGCTGATGTGCTCAGTGACGTTACATTGACACACTGTGGTGCGTTGGGCACTAGAGGAAAACAATACATGCGATATTGTATGAATTAGAGAGGAGACCTGGTTCAAACGTACACAAAGATATGTTCTACTGTAGTGAATTGAAATAGATTCCGCTCGAATATGAATATGTTCCATGTTTGATGTGGAAAGGCAGCGTACCATGCATAAATATGGATTGCTGTTTAAACGTACTAGACCCCATATATGCCAATTTATCCAGCACAGACTGTGCTAAATCAATCATGCTGTCTCGATCCTTCAACTGAATCAGGGTAAACAATGTTCCTATTGCTGGATAGGATCAGAGAAATACGAAAACCGAGGTATAATCTAATAAACTGTTCTATAGAGCCAAGAATCGTTGTGGTTACTGTGCTAAGTGGAGATGTATCGAGAAGGTATACATTTTTGAGGCCCAGTATCTGTGTAGCAAGTACTTATAATTAATTTCTAATCTGTATAATGGGTGTTATTGTCATATACATGTTGTAGACAGTATTGGATGGCATTCTCTTTGATAATTCCATCTTTAGATATTTGAGATTTATGAATTAGCAGTTTCCGATTGTCGGATATTTAGAAAGTATAATATTGCACTACTCACTCGCTATTCCATATAATGAGCAGGAGACAGAATTCTGAACTCCTCCTGAAGAAGCCAATATTGTGATATTATGTCCGGATCCGGCGGAAAGTTTGTCGATCACGTAGCTGCACTGTGTCAAATGAGGACAGGCAATGTTCTCGGAAATATTGGCATACGAACGATTACCATCAAGTTGAATTTGAAAGTGTGTTGCACCTCCCGTATTTTGCCAAAATACTTCTACTGCTGATGTATTCAGTGACGTTACATTGACACACTGTGGTACGTTGGGCACTAGAGGAAAAGAATGGGATATTGTGTTAATTTGAGAAGTTCATTTGTTCAAACGTACAGAAACATATGTTCTACTGTCGGGAGTTGAAATAAGATTCCGCTTGAACATGAATATGTTCCATGTCTGATGGTGGAAAGACGATGAATCATGCACAACTATGGATTGCCGTTTAAAAGTTATACACTGAATATATGTAATTTTGCCTAGAAAAAATTGTACCAAATTAGTTATGTAATCTTTATTCTTCAGTTGAATTAATGAACACCGTTCTGTTATTTCTCACCTAAGCCATAGAAATTTGAAACGGGAGGCATGCGATAACAAAAATATTTAAAAGATAATATCGAATGGTCTCATATAGGCAATGATCGTTGTGGATGTGTTTCTTGTGGAGATGCATTGAGACTGTATATATTTTTGAGGATCAACATCTGCGTGGCAAGTTCTTATAATTAGTTGTAATGAATGTCTTTGATGTCATTGTCCATATGTTTGTAGACCTTATTATATGGTACTGTCTTTGATAATTTCCAAGTTTAAAAATTTTGACTTGGATGAACTGACCGTGTCCGATTGTTGGATAGTTGCAAAGTAAATGATTACAGTACTCACTCGCTATTCCATACAATGAGCAGGAGATGGAATTCTGAACTCCTCCTGAAGAAGCGAATATTGTGATATTATGTCCGGATCCGACGGAAAGTTTGTCGATCACATACCTGCAGTTCGTTGACTGATGGCAGGTAATGTTTTCGGAAATATTAGTGTATGAACGATTATCATCAAGCTGAATCTGAAATTGGGTTGCACCTCCCGTATTCTGCCAAAATACTTGTACAGCTGTAGTATTAATTGACGTTGCGTTGACGCACTGTGGTACATTGGGCACTAAAAGAAAGTAATACCTGTGATATTGCTTTAATTTGAGGAGTTCATTTGATTAAAGGAACAGAAACTTATCTCCTAGTGTAGAGAGACGGAAAAGACCACGCTCTTTTATACATATGCGCTATGGTTGATGGTGGACAGAAAGGAATCTTGCACAAATACCTATTGCCATTTAAAACTGATACACTGAAGTTTTGTGAAGTATCAAGCGTGAGAAATGAAACATGCAATCTGCATCCGAGAATTAAATCAGTGTACACAAGTTTACAAATGCTCTCTTGAATAGAAGAAATTTCAAAAACCGCGACATACTCTAATAAATCTACATGACAAAGTGAAGGTAATATCAAACGCTCGTATAGAGCCAAGAATCATCGTGGTTTTTGTCTTTGGTGGAGATGCATTGAAATATATTTTTGAGACCCAATTAATGTGTAGGAATGTTTTGCGGTTAGTTTCTGATTAATGTTATATCTTTAAATGTCAAATAAATGTTGTAGACGATGTTGTATGTGTCCGTTGATAAGATTTTTACAAAGTAAAACATTACAGTACTCACTCGCCATTCCACATAATGAGCAGGAGACAGAATTCTGAACTCCTCCTGAAGAAGCCAATATTGCGATATTATGTACGGATCCGGGGAAGAGTTTGTCGATCACGTAGCTGCACTGTGTCGAACGAGGACAGGCACTGTTCTCGGAAATATTGGCATACGAATGGTTGCTATCAAGTTGAATTTGAAAGTGAGTTGAACCTCCCGAATTCTGCCAAAATACTTGTACTGATGTTGTATTAAGTGACGTTGCGTTGGCGCACTGTGGTACGTTGGGCACTTAAGGAAAGTAATACATGCGATATTGCGTTAATTTGAGAAGTTCGTTTGGTCAAACAAACAAACATAGTTCCTACTGTAGAGAGAAGAAACAGACCACGCTCTTTCATACATACGTGCAATGTTTGATGGTGAATAGAGAACGAGTCGTTTTCAAGTACCTATTGACATTTGAAATTGATACACTGAAGTTTTGCCGACAATAAAGCGTGGCAAATGAAACACGCAATTTCGATCCCACAATTAAATCATTGTACACTATTTTACAATTGTTCCCTAGAATAATAGAAATTTCCAAAAACCGAGACATACTCTAATAAACCTACATTACAAAATGAAGGCAATACTGAACGGTCGTACAGAGCCCAGAATCGTTGTGTTTTCTGTGTTTGGTGGCGATGCATTGACCCAGTAGATATTTTTGAGGCTCATTATCTGTGTAGCAAGTACTTGCAGTTAGTTTCTAATTAATGTCATAGCTGTTATTGTCATATAAATGTTGTAGGCCATATTGTATGGTATTATATTTGATAATTTCCATCATTAAATGACTGACTTGGATGAATTGTCAGTGTCCGTTTGCAAGATATTTAAAAAATAAAATAGTACAGTACTCACTCGCTCTTCCATATAATGAGCAGGAGATAGAATTCTGAACTCCTCCTGAAGAAGCCAATATTGCGATGTTATGTCCCGATCCGGCGGAAAGTTTGTCAATCACGTAGCTGCAGTTTGAGGAATGATCACAGGCAATGTTCACGGAAGTATTGGCATACGAACGATTACTATCAAGTTGAATTTGAAAGTGAGTTGCACCTCCAGTACTGTGCCAAAATATCTGGACGGCTGATGTATTCAGTGACGTTACCTTGACACACTTTGGTACGCTGGGCACTAAATGAAAGCATTACATGCAATACTGTGTTTATTTGAGATGTTGCTTTGATAAAACGTACACGAACATATATCCTACAGTAGAGAGAAGAAAACAACTACGCTCTCTCATGCACGCGTGCCATCTTTGATGGTGGACAGACAACGACTCGTGCTCACATACCCATTGCAACTTTAAAATTGGTACACTAAAGGTTTGTCCACCATGCAATGTGGCAAACGACCATGCAATTTTGATCCCTCAATTGAATCAGTGTACACTATTTCCCAGTTACTCACTAGAATCATAGAATATCTTAAATCGAGACATTCTCTAATAAACCTACACTAAAAGTGACAGCAATATTGAACAGCTGTATAGAGTCAAGAATCGTTGTGGTTTCTGTGTTTGGTGGAGATGCGTTTTGATTATATATATTTTTGAAGCTCGGTATCTGTGTAGCAAGTACATACAATTAGTTTGTAATCAATGTCATAAGTTTTATTGTCATCTAAACCTTGTATACCGTATTGTACGGCATTGTCCTTGATTATTTCCATCTTTAAATATTTGACTTGGATGAATTGACAGGTTTCGATTGTCGGATATTTAGAAAGTGCAATATTACAGTACTCACCCGCTATTCCATATAATGAGCAGGAGATATAATTCTGAACTCCTCCTGAAGAAGCCAATATTGTGATATTATGTCCGGATCCGGCGGAAAGTTTGTCGATCGTATAGATGCACTGTGTCGAATGAGGACAGGCAATGTTCTCGGAAATATTGGCATACGAACGATTACCATCAAGTTGAATTTGAAAGTGTGTTGCACCTCCCGTATTTTGCCAAAATACTTCTACTGCTGATGTATTCAGTGACGTTACATTGACACACTGTGGTATATTGGTCACTAGAGGAAAACAATGGGATATTACGCTCATTTGTTCAAACGTACAGAAACATGTGTTTTACTGTCGGGAGTTGAAATAAAATTCCGCTTAAACATGAATATGTGCCATGTTTGATGGTGGAAAGACGATAAATCATGCACAACTATGGATTGCCGTTTAAAAGTTATACATTGAATATCTGTAATTTTGCCTAGAAAAAATTGTACCAAATTAGTTATGTAATCTTTATTCTTCAGTTGAATCAATAAACACCGTTTTGCTATTTCTCACTTAAACCATAAAAATTTGAAACGGGAGGCATGCGGTAATACAAATATTTGAAAGATAATTTCGAATGGTCTCATATAGGCAATGATCATTGTGGTATCTGTTTCTTGTGGAGATGCATTGAGACTGTATATATTTTTGAGGATCAACATCTGCCAATTTCACTATTACCAAAACTAGTCAAAATTGATGGAAACACATATCCATGACTCGTTCATGTCATATTTAATGAAATACTTACTGTTACACCCAAATCAATCAGGTTTTAGACAGAAACATGCATGTGAGACTGCCTTGATCTCCCTAACTGATAAATGGCTTCGAGCACTTGATCAAGGTCGAATAATAGGATCTGTATTTGTAGATTTCCGGAAAGTTTTTGACATGGTGGATCATGATATCCTTTTGAAGAAACTGAAAATTTACCAATGTGATGAAAGCACAGTTAGATGATTTACTTCATACGGAAGTCAGATAACACAACATATTTATATAAATGATGTTCTGGCTGAACCTGGAACAATTAGATATGGAGTACCGCATGGTTCAATTCTAGGTCCATTACTATTGATATTATTTGTGGATGGCCTACCACATTTTGCTAAGGGACTCAATTTCATGTACAGATCTCTATGCAGATGACACAAAAGTTTCAAATATCCAAAACACAAAGCACGAACTAGAAATTTCTTTACAGGATGCCCTAAACAAACTGGACAACTGGTGCACATGCAATGGCATGGTGTTAAATACTGGTAAAACTAAAATATTACTTATCTCAACACGGCAAAAAAGAATAAATCTTGGTAGTGATGAACTATGTATGACATGGAAGGATAACAATTTGGAAATTGTCTCTCATGATAGACTACTTGGTGTTTTTGTAGATAATAACCTATCATGGACTGAACATATCAAGCATAAGAGTAAAAAAGTTAATTCAAGTTTATGGCTTCTCAGTAGGATAAGACATTTTCTCCCTAAGAGGTGCAGAAAACTATTTTCAACAGTTACATACAACCCTATTTAGACTACTGTAATACAGTGTGGGGTAATTCCTATGTGAAAAAATCCCCTGGTTGGTACCTCTCTTCCCCACCATATAGAAACTGTCTTTAAACTTAATTAAAGATACGCTGATTGGAGGTACTATGATCAAAACTTTCGACAATTGGTTGCAAAGGGGGAAGTTAAATTGGGAACCACATATCTAAACTATATATGAAGGCTGTGCTAGAGTCGGTTCATAGCACCTGCACACAAAGCAATCCGTCACAAATTGCAAACATATTGTATCCGATGGGAGTTGGTTGTTTCATTTACCGCAAGAGTGGTCGCTGTACTTTTTGGATGTGTCTGCAATTTTCAGGACAAGTACTTCAATTGTTTAGGTGGACACTGACTAATTCGCTGCCCCAAACCAATTTCTTAGCCCTTTAAGGTCCTACCACAATACAGCCAGCGACTTAACAACCAGGTTTTTCGTTTCCAAAGAACAACCTCGAAACACTAACCCAAACAACAAGAAACAAGTCGGTAAATAGTGCTGATCATTTGCCTACCCCTGTCAAACTTGACCCCTTGCAGTATTGGCTCCACGATTTTGATCCTACCACAATGGAATACCTGCTTCAAAGTTTTCAAAAGGGTTTTGATGTGGTGTTTAAGGGGACATTGAAAACATGTGTGTAAGAATCTGAAATCGGCTCGAACAAATGCCGAAATTACTAAAGAAAAGATACAGAAAAAATTGGCAACGGGTCGCTTTGCAGGGCCTTTTCGTACAAAACCATTTCCAAATTTACACATTTCTGCCATTGGGTCTAGTCGAAATGAAAATTCCTGGGTCTTTCAGACTGATTCATCACCTCTCCTTCCCATCGGGCGATACGGTTAACGATGGAATTCCAACTCAACAATCAACAGTTGATTACGAAGTTATTGATAATGCCATTAGATGTATAAAGCAGCTTGGTAGGGAGTGTTCTATTGGCAAAAAGACATTAAATGCTTTCCGCATTCTTCCTATTTGTCCCATGCAATATCATTGTTTGGCTTTTTGTGGCGGAACAGGTACTATTTTGACAAATTCTTCCCAATGGGTTGTAGTTCCAGTTGTCTGATATTTGAGACCTTTAGCAATTCTCTTCAATGGATAGCAAACACAAAGTTTTCAATAACACATAAGACACATATTTTGGACGATTTTTACGCTAGATGCAACTCGTGCCCAATGCCGGCATAAGCTTGATCGCTTCTTGACTGTATGTGCCGTCATCGGCGTTTCTATAGCAGCGGATTAAACATTTGCCCCATCCACAACCATAATGTACGTCGGATACGAATTGGATTCCGTTGGAATGGAGGTTCGCCTTCCCACGGACGAACTAGAACAATGTAATACACTCAAACAGTTATATCTGGCTCGAAATAAAATCACCCTCAAGGAACTGCAATCCATTATAGGTGTTCTTAACTTTGCTTACGCAATAGTTTTGCCAGGACGAGTAAAAGAGGTGAAAGAAGATTTAAGGGCCTGGCAAAACTTTTTTATGCGGTTTTAACTGTAGATCGGTGTTCTTACTTGATATTTGAGTGAATGCTGACTCATTGGACCTGTCCACAGATGGCTCTGCCTTTGTAGGATACAGTGCTGTCCTAGGTACAAATTATTTATATGGACTTTGGGTCAAACATGGGCATACAAGAAATAGCTCTTCTAGAATTGTACCCGATCGTTCGGGCAGTTGAAATCTGGGGAGAACACGCATCCAATAAATGTATCTATTTCCGCACTGACAATCAAGCCTTAGTTGAAATCTTAAACAAGGAATCCTTTAAGGACTCAAAAATCATGCGTTTCGTTCGGAAATTGGTACTCTCTTGCCTTAAATTAAATATCTTGTTCAAGGCAAAACACGTAGCTTGTTCACATAACAAACTCGCCCATGCCCTTTCTCGCCACCAGGTTTCAAGTTTTCACGACATTGCCCCGAATGCAGACCCACACCCTCATTGCATTCCCCTTCTTCCAACCTTGTCCAGCTAGAAAGTAAGCCTGACCATTTGCCTTAAAACATCCTACAACCAGCTACACAAAGCACATATAAGCGGGCTTGGAGGCTATATAACGAGTTCACATTAGACTCCTTTACCCAATTCTCTCTCCCAATTTCAATACATAATCTGGCCCTATTCATAGCGCACTTAATCAACAAGAAAAATGCAGCATCGTCGATATCCACTTTTGATTCTGCAGTTGGCTATGTGCAAGAACTTAATTCATTCGCAGACCCTTCTTCCTCTTTCTTTATTCTAACACACATTCACACCATTCACAAAGTAAATCTCACGATGTTCGTTTGCCAATTGATAAAGATGTACTTGCATACCATTTCAGGTCATTTCAGGCGTACGATGTATTCGGCCCTGTTTATATTGGTTTTTCATGCTTTTCTTAGAATAGGAGAGATAACAGAGCAACAACTGCACATCAGCATGATAATTTGATACAATTATCACAAGTCACTTTTCTCACATGTGTCTTACAAACACTTTTCGACATTTCAAACACGGCTCGGGACAACCATATGTTGTGCATGTTGCTTCCCAACAAAATCCTTCGACATGTCCGATATTTCATTTACAAGAGTACCTAACCCTAAGGGGTAATACTTCAAGCGGTTTAAACCAGGAAGACTAGAAAAAGTTTGCCATGCAGAAATAAAATTATCTTTTCCAG
>JAECUM010077935.1:0-13087 GCA_016617855.1 Megalonaias nervosa
AAATAATACTATTATACAGGTTAGATAATTTTTCCGGAGATTGAAACCCAGGTCTGCGGGTAAACGGCACCCATCGCCTAGCCTGCACGCACCAGCCCATATTTCTTCACGACTAAGCACGCATCACCAAGAAATGATGTTATATGCACTCGTGCGTAGAAGACACACTCGCATGACGATCTAGTCATTAATTCTCATCTATCTACACAGTCATTCCGGATTCCTTTGAAAGAAATCAAGATATATAGGATTAATTATAGAGACTCACAAATATAACCCAGACAGAACGGAAAGTGTTATCTCTGGATTCTATAAAAGAATGCTTGACAATAGTAGGCAGAATTAATATTTAATACAAATAATACTATCATACAAGTTAGAGAATTTTTAATTCTTACTCTACGGAGATTCGAACCCAGATCCGCGGTATATATTTATTTCTTTTGGATGAAGCATCCTTGATCAGGATCCTTCTCAGGGTCCTATTCTTTCCTCCTCCTGGCCTAAAGGTGATTGCATGCACTACCTTCCTTATGGTATTACACCTTTGCGTGCGGGTTCCTTGCCATATTTGCCACCAATAATCCTTGCCCGGGATCTATTTATGCAAAGCGTATGCTATGTGTATAAATGCTATAATGTTGCTTTATGCTATGTCCCATGTGTTTCTTTGGATTGACTGTAATTAACTAAATCTTTTTCCAGTCTTATCTATTTATTACGGAACTTATTTGTTGTTACGTCTAGGGGCTTTACTTGTTAACAGTCACAGCCTGACCATCTCAAATTATTGAGCAAATCAACGATTAGGGCATGAATAATATCTCTACAGGTCCATGAACACCTAGTTTCACGTGATATTTTCGTGATGCTTGGAATACCTGACCGAAATAGCTGTTGACTTGACCTTAGCAATCAATCTTTGGAGAAAGTACATACAAGTACTCTTTTGTTATTGGCAAGCCACAGAATTAAAGAATAAAAATTAATTGTAATTAACCAATTAACCTTAACGACTTAAATAAAACTATATTACAAATTAATATATAATACAGATATACGTAACATTTGTAAATTAAAGCTAGATGAATGAGTTGGTGATTGTTCCAGTTGCCGTTGTTAGTCTTGTGTTCTTGCTCTTCTTACGTATTTGTTGTGTAATGTTGTTTATCTTGTGCCCTCATTTTAATGAACTCCGATGTGACCTGCACTACCTCACGTGAGCCTGATAGCATTGGTGTTACTCCGTCCTTGTTTCTTACTTTGTGGGACGCAACCCCTGTATTCACGTAGCTTTCTTTCGTTTATATCCCTAAAAGTATTGGTAAATTATATGAAATCCGGCCATTACACCTTCTATGTTAGGTTTTACATATTTGTAATGACCGTTCCTCTCGTTGTTCTGGGTGGGGGATGAGGTTTCCGATCATGTTAGGGCAAGGTTGGTCAGTCGTTCGGCACGTCTCCTCTAGTGGGAGGAACTTCCGTTCTTGCTTCACCCGACCGGGCCCCTTCCCCTACTGACAGATTGGATCACTATGTTAATTTTTATTTTATTTCACTGTTTCATTTTCATCCACGTCCCATGCCACTCTATTATGTTTATCTGTATTGTTTGTTCCCATATGCCTTCAGTGCGCTTGTATTGTAGTTGATTAAATCTATGTATATTTTTTGTCATTTATGCTGCCAGTGTATGGCATTTGTTTCTCCTGAAATATTCCGTATTTGATCTCATTTTGCCAATCGAAGGTTGTCCGTCTCATCTACACAAGAAGTGCTCTTGAACACAAAGTTAAGACATAATTAAGTTGTCCTATCAAGGTCTGTGTTAAGGGTATTTACTCTTAGTCTTATTTGTACATTCGTGATTAAGTTAAAGTTAAGACGGACAAGTGAATTTCGATGTGAATAGAGAGTGAGTGCAAGTTAGTGATGATGCAGTGAATCATACTCTAGTTGGAAATATGTCCATATCGAATTTATATTGTACATTGCAATACAATAACATGTTCTGCATGGTAGAAGACTTACAATAATGATCAATAACAACAGATATAACTTATTGTTGAAACGAAAGTCCAACTGAAATGCAATTCTTCGGCTGAGTACATTGATTCCACCACAATCCTGCTTCACGCTGTTTCTGCAAGAAAACTAGACCGGATGGATGAAATCACAAATTTATTGGCTAACATTATATTTCTGGCATTGATGTACCATATTTCAGAACTGTAAGATAATTAGTTTCTTAACTATTCATGCAGGAACATGCATTTCGATTAAAGTATATATATCTGTAAGTGCATACTCAGTAGCATTTTCTCGTCTGAAGCACTATGGGAAAAGACATAATGGTGGATATATATTCAATATCAGTCCCTTTCAAAGAAAATTTATTGCACCGTATTGCTAGGGTCAGCTTCATCTGCATTTTAGCTGTAATAACATTGAAACGAGAAATATGTTTTTATTGAAGATATTTAATTGTTTATCATATATTTATTTGTGTATTGTTTCTTTTATATACTTCCTGATCCTTTTGTTGTATATAACAAAATATAGCATAATAAACCCAGTGGGAATTTCCCTTTGACTCAGAAGAAACGATAAAAACTAGTATTTAATAAATACTGAGTTCTAACTCACAATGTCTGCAAGTGTATGTCTGGATAATGTGTGACGAAGTATGACTAATGTAATAACTTGCCTGTACTTATCAGAATATCAAGCTGCAAATTATTATTGTTTTCTACTTGACAACAATATAAACCGGAAAACAGAAAAGTGCTAGATGTAGTGATACAATTATTAAAAAAAACGTAATGTGTTCTCAAGAGGATAACAAAAGCTGTTTCTTCCACACTGAGATCACTACGTGAATGCATGACTGTAAAGAAGAAAACTTTAATCTTTATTACTGTGCAACTACTTACAAGAACTTAATCAAAAGTATATCAGCGTCTTATTTGCCATTATCATTATCATTAACAAAATTGTCATCGTCACCACTGTCACAGCCATTCCAATCATTATCAACATTATTATGATCATCATAATTGTTATCAGCATCATCCATACATATCTGCAATCTCAAACCTATCTTCATCATTAACTGATGCTTCCATTAACAAGACACAGTAAATGGTTAGTTGTTATATTATTAATATGATTTCAGCAACTCTAATGATTTGCTTCGTTATTCCTGTTGTGTAGTTATAGAAATCTTGTCTTAATCTTCTTGCAGGGGAAATAAATTAAAGGCAGGAATCCAACAGTTTAATTGAAAGCTATCTTGTTACAACTATGATTCAGTACGATTAGAATCGGAGATGATCTCTTCTTAGTAACGAGTGTATGGTGTCATGACTGTAACATTTCCAAAGAATGAGTCACTTTAAAAACAGAAAACGGCGAGTCCGCTTTCTACAATAAAGCTCACATGTTACCTTGGAAGCCACCTAAAAAAGTGACTCAGTAATGGCCTAAAGTTAGCGTTTAAAAGTCCTCACTCTTTGGATAATAATTTTATGAGATTAGTAGATAATATTTTAGAATTCTGAACCAGTCAGGTGATAGTTTAAACTTCCTTGTAAACATATAAGAACACACATATTGAACATTGAAAAACATCTGAAGCATTGAACGGTTGAGACCTTTTGACCCTGCCCCCACTCATATACACACGCGAAAGCATAAATTGAACAATAAAGAGCTCTGACGAATGAATAAAGCACAACCAACATACTCGAGTTTCTAAAAAGCACATTCTTTGATTGATCATTTGCCACACGGTACAGAAATTTAAACTTGTTTCAATATGGATTTGGTTATGTTTTGTACGCACAGAAGATGAAACAGTATTCTGCTCAACATGAGACAATATCTTGATGAAAATTTAATTCAGAAAACGAATCTTCAGCTGTAAAAAATCACACAGATCTTTTCTGTGTATAAACTTTTAATCTACTTATTTGATCAAAATTATTTAATTGTTGATTTATATTAACAGAACTATGGTGCTGCTATTGTTGTATACTGAAGAACATTATCCGTGATGAAATGAATTCTGAGGCAGACAAGAAGAAGCAGTAAGTAGATACACTTCTTTACAAACGATAGTAAAGATCTAGCTGAAGAAGACGTATTGCAATTAACCTGTTTATAGTTTGGGGTACTTTTGCGATTGGATGGTTGAGTATTGCGACATATGTCATGTATGGTATTATTTCAATAAACGTCAGGTAGGGATACATTGCGAAACAGATAAGTAGCCGCATATTGCGACATAAAGTCGCAATAGAGTAGTGGTGATTTAAATAAGGAAACATAAGTGAACTATTATTGATTCCTATTCCATTTTATTTTCAGTCTGTCTGTAGACGTATTTACTGTTGTGTTTAGATTCAATTTGATAGGAATCATTTATTTAAATTATTTATTAGAAATTCAAGATTCACATATGACAGTTTGGGTTAAACAACATTTTGGGATTATTGTGAATTCATTCAGTGGCGCTCTGGACAATACCAGTGTGATAATCAAGAATGTGGACACATCAGAACTTTCAAGGCTCTCGGTACATCAGCACATTTAAGATCTAGATTTCATTTTGATCACTCTGTTCTTTTTGGATTTGTGATATACATTTTGATACTGATACATGATATTGATGGTTCAGCAGGAGATGAAAACTAACTGGCTGACTTGGTTGAGAGCCTCGACACAACTTCCACAGGGTACGGTATGGAGATTAGCGCCGATAAAACCAAACTGATGACAAACAACACCAATGGCATCAGTGCCGAAATGAAGGTGAGTGGACAGAAGCTGGAAAGAGTCACAAGTTTCAAGTACTTGGGATCAATTATCACAGAAGAGGGCTCCAAACCAGAACTACTTTGCAGGATTGCCAAGACAACAGCAGCAATAACAAGGTTGAGACCATTATGGAAAGGCACCAACATTGCATTTGGTCCCAAAATAATGCTGATGCGCTCGATTGTCATATCCATCTTTCTGTATGCTTGTGAAACATGGACGCTCACATCAGATCTACAAAGAAGGATTCAAACCTTAGAAATGAGATGCTACCGCAAGATCATGAGCATCTCATACATTGACCATGTAACCAACGAAGAAGTCCACAACAGGATCCAACGAGCCGTCGGATCCTATGAAGACCTCTTGACCACCGTAAAAAAGTGCAAATTGAATTGGTACGGTCATGTCTCAAGATCACCTGGACTGGCAAAAATAATCTTGCAAGGCACAGTGCGAGGGTGCAGAAGAAGAGGCAGACAAAAAAAGGAGGTGGGAAAACAAAATTAAGGAGTGGACAGGCATGGGATTTGGAGATTTCCAAAATGCAGTAGAAAACAGGGAAAGATGGAGAGAATTGATTGTGAAGTCAACTGTGGTGCCCCAACGACCGCTTGGGTTAAGGGATTGATGATGATGATGATGATGATGATGATGATGAGATACATTTTATGATTGCTTTTGTATTAACTCACAATACTGCAAATTCCTTTTAAAGTTTCATTGTATTACTTATAAAATCTGATCATTTACGTTTTATAAAACTTGTTGATTTTGATTCTTTCTGTTACTTAATTTCAAACCATAGAGTAACAATAAATACTTTGCTATTTATTGCTAGATTAAAATGAAGTAGAGATAGCTAATGGTTTTACAGTTACTGTAATTAACTTCCTGTTAAAGTTATCTGATACAGATGGATCTGATGAAGAGTGAATGAAAAAGTGTAATGGAAGAATAATAGAGGAAATATTACTTGAATAAAATATTGAATGAATAGAACTTAGTGACTCAGTATATTAGCCATCTTCACGAGACCTTTTGCTGATATGCATTTACACACAGTGATGATGTAGAACTTGAAAAAACGACAACAGATGAATGGTTGATATCATCTTTCTAATTATCAAGTAAATACGAGCACATATGTATTGCACTCTTGATGGTTCTAATGTGCATGCTTCTTAAGCGTTTTTATAAATCGGATGTTTATCTTTAGCATAAAAAGTGACAACATAAATATAATACAGCAAGCAAGTAAAATACCGTAAGGATTTAAATATTTCAGACCAGTACAGTTCTGTATACATATATCACGGGCAGCATTAAACCCAAACTATATTGATAACATTAACAAAGCTAATCCAGATATAGTAAGCGTACTTGGTAGATTCGTACCATTTCACGTGAAGGTGAAAGGATATGCTAGTAATGCAGTGGGGAATAATTTTGGTAGAATACTTATAAATCACATAGCCATTAGTTATAAAAATGGATTTAAAAAAATTCACTTATAGTCTTAATTATGTTATTTACATTTCTTGTCTTAATTACATTATTTGCTACAAATCATCGGCATAAACACCCTCTAGACCTGATAATAAATTCCTAGGATGCAAGATTCATAAGACATACAAACAAATCAATTCAAACATAGTTAACCCATACACAGAGAGAAATAATATTTAACTTAGTATTAATTGTTTACGAATTGAGAAAAAATATAAAATGAACTAATTTGATTTTGGACGGGTCAAGTCCAATATATATATACTTTTACTGTTATTCATCTTTTTTAATTATAATTTACAAGTTTCTACATATTCAATAAATTGTGAAAATAATAAAATAACTGAATCCATAGAGCATATAGATCCAAAACTTGCAGAGTATACGTGACCCAAAGTATATTTTTGCCTGGAACATTACATTAACAATAAAAAGTTCAGCCTGGTCAACCAAAAAGCGATACTGTTATCTAATATTTACTGTCGCAGCTTTCGTTTCAAACACAATCGTTCCTCTTTCTATTCCTTACGACTTTGCTCTGTGCATTTTGGCTCTTAAATTTCAGTAACACTGTTAGTGTTTTATTCATTTTATAGACATAAGTTAATTTTGTTTCTAATTTTGATATACAGTTATTGTAATATGAATATAATCGTATTGTTTTGGTTTTACATTCAAAAGTATTTGTAAGAATTATCTCTGCTATATTATGGTATGAGTCAGCTGCGGTCACCCTTAAGTATAAACTTTTGTATTTGACATATTGTGTAGGTTTTTTTCTAGTTCCGTTCGCTGTGAACTACAGAAACATCTTAATTAATCATTCATGTGATAATGATCAAATTTTGTCTTAAAAATCTGTCATAATGTATGTTATCATATTACTCAACACGATAGTTTTGCTTTATGTAGCCTTTAAACTTAACAGTTGCTCATTTTTCCTTCCCAGTAAATATTGACTAATACCTTTCCGAGTCGACCGAGAGGAAAATTACTTTACAACATGAGCATGACGCAGATAAATATGCTCAAAAATAATTTGAAACTTTAAACGGCTCGAAGAAGCTCGATAAGACGGACGCTACGAATGGTGCATGAGAAGCACGGAAATGTGATAAACTATGACACAGCTAATAGTAAACAAAAGGACATTAAAAATTTCCTCGGATGACACAGTTTGCCTTCAATGAAGTTTATGATGAATGAAAACGTCTTACAGTTGCTCGTCTTTCTGGTGTTGTTTTCATTTATTCCCGGTAAGTTCTTCCAGATATTATGTATTTGTTTTACATTTCTAAAGCTGCAGCGTGCAATAGACTAAGAAGAAACCAAGTTAAGGCTCAAATTTGTCCGATAGATTAAATTTGCATTCACTTTTAGTTAGGTGAAATCCATGACTTTGTAGTATTGAAAGCATATAAAGAAAAAGATAACATTGGCCTCCAATACAATTTTCATTTTTGTAAATATTGCATTAGTCAGATGTCATTAGACACAGTTTCTCCATGGGTTGAATATTGGAACAACAAACAATCGATGTTTTGGTTTAGCATAGAAAGAACAAGACATTGAGGGGAGATTCTAATCAAAGAGATCATAGGTGTTCAATTAGACATTGTATGACGTATAAAGACTAAGGTTAGAATGTTGATCTTGATACAAGGTTGTTGCATGCTATATTAAGTTGGTCGTTATAATTTCCCTCGTGTAGCCATGCATGCACACAAACAAGTATTGACATGTATGTTCATGTATTACATGAGATGAGGGGAGGGAGAGGATTATCAGGGCCTACTAGATTTTTGAAAAATAAATACTCAATGACTGGTTAAATTATTACGCAGTGAAAATATATAATATATAGCTTTCAAAAACTACTATAGCGATGAATTGTATATAAAGCTCGACTGTGTATAGATCTATTTTTTAAAATGTAAACTTCACAATAACGAGAGAATACTTTTGAAATTCATGTTGCCACTCTGACTTGTTTTGCCTCCCCCACCTCCTCATGCAACCCATCCCAAATTTTTATTACTATATCTTGTAGGAGTAAAAGAGAATTGTAACGCATCTTAAACATATAAAATTATTACCATCTGGTGCAGGGGTATGCGAATATCCTGAAATCATTTGTAAATTTAGAAGTCATACTCCATTGGTACAATAACACCTGAGACCAACATGAAATTGAAATATTGCAATCTTCTTGATGTGGTTTAAAACGCATTGTGAAATTTGCCAAAATAGACATTATCACATTCCCATATATTAATTGCTTAAAAAACCCCTATAAATTCCTGGACTACTTCCAGTACTACACAAAATATGTCCGAATTCAGATACCACGTTTAAATCTGTTAATTATAGATTGAGCACAAACAAATAATCTAAAAGAAATTGATAAACATTAATAATTGCGAAAATTGACAAAAATATACAGATCAACAAAATCAGTAAGTGCCATGCTATTTATCATGCATCGCACGATTCGTAAAGTATTAGGGAAGGCTGCATTCCAGTAATTACATAAACATATTTAAGTTACTTTTCCTTAACACAAACACTGCAGACATATAAAATTCAATTCATAAATGTTGCTGTCCAATTGTTTGCATTGGTAATTAATATATTCGGTTTTTAAACGAAGGATTATGAAGGACTGCAAAACACATTTAGAATGAATTTAAATGTATGAAAGAAATGCTGTTTACAGAAAAAGATGAAATTCACTTTATCTCAACAAATTCATGCCATATTTGTTATTAAAAAGGTTCGTGCACATGCAATGAATATAACAAGTACAATTTAAATTTCAGATATGTAATGTGTACAAATGTGGTATAGAATAGTATCGTCCATTTCAATCTGATCACGCTTGGTGACCTTTGGTACTATTGCAAGAAAAATATAATTTATTGTTGTGTGAGGTTTGAGGAGTTTAGTGATGTCTGTAAGCAACACACCAGACTTGATCGATCACACAATTACAACGCAGCCAGTTTAGATAATAATGCGTTGTTAAGAAATAGACAAAAGAGCAAAACGGACATATCATTTACAAAATTCAAACTAATAGATTATAGTAAATCCAAAAAATATGAACCTAAAAGTTTGCTTTTACTGTTATAATTCTACAAAATATTTAATGTTTGAATTTTGCCTACATATTTACATACTTGAGTATAGAATCTCTATTATACAAACTTCATTTCAGTTGCATACAATAGTGTGCAGGATTTTCTAGATTGGCAATATGGTTACTGTCGAGATGCAAGTCACTGTTTGGCATAGTGCATTATATTATCTTGCGTTTCTGAATCAGTGTTAAAAGAAAAGCAAAAGTCTCTCTCTCTCTCTCTCTCTGTCTCTCTGTCTCTCTCTCTCTCTCTATATATATATATATATATATATATATATATATATATATATATATATATATATATATATATCTGCATTCATTCTATATTGTATCTGCGCTATTTATTTTGCAAGGAAAACGATTTATATTGCTCGATGTACGCGAGAATAATGATACAGGCATAACGTGAACTCTGTTAACTTTGCATCTCAATCTAGCTTGTCGAACGACCAGGATGCCTTCTCTATGTTTTTTTTTTTTATTTTTTTTATTTTTTTTTAAATTTTTTTTAAAATGCAAAACATCACCTGTATGCTACCGCTTTTATTTGTTGTTTTTGTCCTATTTTCCTCCAGATGTCTGAAAGATATTTGTCAGACATATTGTTCTCTTTTGCTTCTGCGTTAATTTAATTTTCTTGATTGTGTTCCTAATCTTATTGTAATCAAAATCTTGGCATTTGATTTCGTTTTAATTATGGCGCTTATTATCATGTCATATATACTATTAAGCTTGCTTATTACACATGCTACAACTTCACGTTGTTTTGAATATTTTCTTTTCAAATTATTTTATAGTTAAAAGTTTTGAAGCAATTCCGATAGATCTGAACCACATTCGCTGAAACACTATAATAGAGTTATTCACAATGCATACAATCTAGCTGCTTAACAGCATATATTTGTTGAAACTGTTTTCGTACCTGACTCTAATTAATATAATGCTTTGGTGTTTTGCATTTGTCTTACACCTTTATTTTATAACAGTGGTCAAATAATTGATAATTTTACTAATATTGTGCGCCTAATGTTTTGCTTGAATGAATGCATTTTCCCTCGTTTATCTAACTATAGACACAGGTCATGTAAAAGTCCATTTACTGTCAAGTAGTCTATTTCTTACTGGCTAGAAGAAATTATTAGCTCAGCAGCACCTTCAGTATTAACTATTCTTGGCGAACAACTTGTAAACTTCAAGATCTTTTTCAAAAGCAAGATCTGCCGATGATGTTTTTTGTTGCATTCGAAATCAAATTATTTATTTTCCAAAAACAGTTATGAAAGTTCTGCTACAACTTGTCACGTAAAGAGTTATAAATAAACAATGTCTCATGGTTTCTTTCAGATAAGTGGGCACTAGGGACCAGACTGTGTTCTTTATTTGAGCTGACGTTTATAGTAATTAACAACCTGCTTGTGCAGGCTTTACTATCTCATCAGTTTTGAAAACAGAAATAATTTTATTTTTGACCATGTGAATAACATATCAAAAGCATTATACTATTTTGTACTCCTTTGATTAATTTCGTTTACGTACTGCGATTTGGAGCATCTTGTGCTACATAGTCTTTCATATTTTAACCTCTACATATAAGAAGAACAAGTTGAATGAATGAAGATAGATAACTTTACTATTAAGGAAATTGTATATGCACACATTACCCTAGACATGATTGTGCCTTTATTGTGCGTTGTTTCTGAAGCAATCTTGAACAAACTGGTCTAAACTATTATCGATAAAAATTAGTAATTGTTTGATATAAATAGATTTATGCAATTATAGCTATTGTATTAAGTGCGGTTAGTGACACGATTACTCATCAATGACAAAGTATCCTGTACATATTGTTCTTCAGAGATCATCTTTATTAATCGATACAACGCGTACGCCAAGCTATGCATCAAATCCTTTTCCATTGTTTTAGACTATTTATGTCCTGTTAGATTTTTTTAAATCTCCTTATCACACAAATATTCGGAGCAAACAGGTATATTTTGTTTTAATGACACTAATTCTGTGAACTATCTAATTCAGTCTGATGTTATCTTCCAGATTATTTTATAAAATTTCCATTAAATAAATATTTTTTTTTAACAATATAAATTACTATATCGGGCAGTGGTTTGGAAAGTTCAATAGCTGTAGACTTTACAAACCTTTCATATAATTTCCTGATTTGTTTCCTTCTCATTCTCTTTTTAAGTCCAATTTTAATATGTAAGATCTCTGTGGTCTCAAACTTTGTAACAGAAACTAGCGAAACCAATAAATCTAATGCAAAAAATACAGCGAATCCTACAAATTTAGTAAAATTCAACAAATAGATTATTTCCCTAAAATACAAAGTTAACATTTAAAGGAACGTGCAGTATTTTGAAATAAATTCCAAATTTGTATAGAAGTAATATTACAAGTCCAGAGTATAGAGTGTTTCAAATGAATGTCAGTCGTGGTCCGAATGAATTCCAGGCATTGAATGAGCTGACGTACTTTCTAATTCCAATGAAAAATTTAGATCAACAATTCCTCTCAAATTAGGTCTGAGCACAGCTAAGGGTACGATTCCAGTAGGCAGATGTTATAACTGTTTCTACTGATCACAACTTTTATAACAAAATAAGACACAATAGAAAGACTACGATTAGGGTAATGTACCAATCACATTCATAAACATATTCAGGGCTTATTGCTTAAATTTCAACAAATATTCTGACAAATATCAGAAAGAATATATTTTTTCCAAAGAGAAAAATAATATCGTGAAATAAAATCTAAGAAATCATGTTTACAAATATAATCTTAACGTTTATTCTACAATCAAGGAAAAAGCTAGTTATGTTTTCCTACAGTCATGAACAAACATTTAGGCACACAATATAGGCATACAAAACAGACATGCTATATCTTTGTATGTTCCATTTGCTACAGTTCTGTTCAATGCCTATTTGCACTTTCCGACTTTTACAGTAAAGAAGTGATATTTTTGTCTTCTTCAAATCACAGACTTTTCATCTTCATTTTATCGTTTTAAATAAAGGAAACGGGTTAGTAAAGAGTTTGAAATAAAAGTCCTAGAAATTACTTCAGAGATGTCTTTGATTAAACGCAAATAATCAAATATGTTACAATATATTTTGATGATCTTAACCTATCAACAGAACTTTTAGTAACCTCTCAACATTGTGGGTTTAATGAAATAAAACACATCTTTTTGCCATTACTAACAAGGACAATGCAAATGAATCAACAAATATGATACAGTTTTGTTCAGAGGCAGAGATGGTGATATTTCTATAATATCTGAGGACAGGCATGAACCAGTAGAGCTACGCATTTCCACGATAAATTTAATGGAATGTCTTTTAAAGTTAGCCCTTTGTTAAAAAGTGATGGAACGTCAAGTGTATGACATGGTTTAAATGCATATTATGGAAACTATAGTTATAGAAATGTTCTTCCAACAATTTAAGAAACAGCAGGAACACAACTTAAATTGCAGTCTCGCAAGAAGCTAGTTTCTAAGAAAAAGACACTTGTGAGGGAGAACCCATTCCAGCAAATGTTATCACTAGTGATCCACTTCAAGTCACTGATGAAAATATCAAACTTCAACGA
>JAECUM010077937.1:0-11242 GCA_016617855.1 Megalonaias nervosa
AGTTGACTATAGGACAACTTTAAAAACAAAAGAAGGAAGGGGGGGGGTGTAAAGAAAAATGAGCATGGCAATTGTATACATTGTGCTGCATCCATGTTTAATATTTATGTCCCAAAAAATGATGTTACTTTGATATCCAAAATGCACACATAACAGGGTCTAACAAATCTTGCTTGCTGGGTTTGAGTTACCTTATGTTGATTTCAGGTAAAATAATGATTTATTGTATATCTTGACTCCTTAATCAATTTCAAAATATTGCTTTCATTGATTATAATGACAAGACCCACATTTTCTGCTCAGATTTACAGTAATTAAGTGTTTATCAATAATACTGTCAAAACAAATGAAAAAAGAATTTTTTATTTTTATGCAGAATAAACTGTTCTCTGTACAAGTTTGCATCAATGTCGACTTCAGACGACAGTCCTTTGTAAAACATCCAGCTCGTTAACTCCAACTACGCGAAATTTTCAGCAGGAAACCTATGCAGTGAAATGGTCCTCTCATAACAATCTTTCCAGAGTAAATGGAACAGCCTTTCGCACAGCAGTATATTTTCCCCCTGTTGACACTATTTTGTTGACTTTATGTTTCGCAAACCAAGCGTAAAAGGGTGCGAAATTCTGAACTATCCGGAACTGGAAATTGTTTGGAGTCATGCGCATTGGAGCTAAGGGAGGTAATTTTAAGTGCTACGATCAGTAACTCCGTTGCAACCGTGAAACCCTCTATTGAATCAACTTGATTATAAGGTTCTTGTTCTGGTAATGGATTATCGCTTTCATCTAACTGTTTGTCTAGTGGATTGTACGGCCCAGTGTATTTGTGGCCAGGCAATGTCCATCCTTCTTTTCGTTTCGGTAATTTTCCACTAACTTTGTGGATGTCAATACCGCTGCCAATTACCTCACGGCGATTGCATGATTGACAGTATGTAACAATTGTGTCTTGTTCGATACAAAGATCTTTATCACAATCACAATTACATTTCATTTTATTTCATTTTATTTTTTGATCATCGATAAAATATTTGACAGCAAAAAAATATATGATTATACCATCTGAAAAATTCAATGAAATGTGGTAGGTTTTGGTCAATCTGTTATCTTTTCTGACCAATTATACATGTTTTGTTTTAAGGGAAAATGGTTAAAAAATCAGATAAAATCAGTCGGATTTCTTATTTTTTGAGGGTCAAACCTCGAACGTTTTTGTACTTGATTTTTTCAATTTTTTTATAAAAGCGAAACACTTTTGTCCAAATTTCTTATTTTCGGCTGATTTTGTGTCTGTTATTGTCGATTTATGATGATTTTTTAGTAAGAGATTATAAAAATTATCAAAAAATCCAAAAAAATCAAGTATAAAATCCCTCGAGGTTTGACCCTCAAAAAAAAAAAAGAAATTGAACCAAAAAATATTTGCCTTCGTCAATTAATCATCTACTAAAATAACTCCAGCACCAGTTGTCGATTTCAGAAACATACTTTCTTTTTCTACCACAAACAGCGCAAATGCTTTTTGACATCGTTCTATTATTATTTTTTTTCCGTTGTCTCATCTTTGTTATCTGTTTTAGTTTTACATTTAAGACAGTATGTTGACATTTTTATATTTGTAAGTTTAGATAAAATTAACTGCAACCTCATTATTTACGTGAGAAGGTTGCTTGCCAAACTGCACAATAAACATTAAAAAATCAGGATCTCCAGAGTTTTCACTCCGAGACATCTGTCGGATAAACATAATGCAATAATAACCACAAGCAGATGTTACAACCGGCTGTAGTTGATTAGACGAGTAATTTATTTTTTATAAGATCACTCGGAGGAAGTTCGCGAACGAATCAAAATAATTATTATCGTAAACAGCAACGCAATGAGTGCCAGATCCATCATTAAAGTTTTGTATATTTACAACGCACGAACCGCCCGCTGAAACATTATCTAATTCGTCTTTAGAGTACACTCAACGAAACCCGACAATGTCATTGAATTTTTCAATTATATCAAAATTACTCAACGGCGTCTGGTGCCTGGTAGAGTCATTCCACGTTCTATCCCTAGCAGATTTGGATTAGACTGCCTGCTAACCCCGCTAAAAGTGGAGCGAAAGGAATAATTCCTCCTCATTTTTTTTTCTTGTCGCTCGAGGACGCATCGTCATCGTTTTCTTCTTTTTAGTTTTGTCGCTTTGGCTCCCATTATATTATTTATTGTTACATAAAACTAACGATAGATTTGTTTGATATCGCCTCCGGCGATGGAATCGCCGGATGCCGCTTTTTTTTTTTTAGCTGCTCCAGATACTGCCCCTGACGCTGACGCTAGTCCAAATGTTCCTAGTACAGGCAAAAGTTTTGGTATTGCGCTAGCTATTACAGAAAATGCTGGTCCAAAAAATCCGCCGTGTTTTGCCATCTCTGTTATTTGTGCAACAGACAGTTTGATAACAAACGGTTTTTCCCAATCAAGTTTATTGATTTGCTGTTCCATCAACATTATTTTCAGTGCGGTGACAGAAGTCCCTAGAGTCTCTGGGGATATCATTAGAGAGACAGAATTACGTTTGGCAACCGCTGATTATAATTTCTTAATTTGGCCGGGCGTTAGGTATATTTCTCTGGTTGTGTATTCCGTTTTAATTTTATACTTGTTTGTCACACAATACTCACACTTTGACAGTCACCCTTCCCTTGGTTGCATCAATTGTCAAGAATCTATCACTAATATGTCAAATAAAAGATAGGATACAGTGATTGAAATTCCTCTACTGATATCTGAGATACACTGTCCACGTCCTGATAATTTTGCGTAGCCTCCATAAGGTACATGTACGGCCGAGATACGTTTCTGGTGGCGTCCATGGCAAAATTGCATTCGATTGCACGTTCGGGATATTGTTTAGAATTTACTCTAACAAATATTCGTCTGATATCTGGGTTATCGAATACAGAGCTGTTCATTAATTGATTACCGCGACGTTCCTGTCGTTGAAATACAACAAACAAATGTCGAGGTAATTATTCGCTAGACGTAGTTGTAACACACCAGGTGTAATCAGTTGTGCTAGGAATTGCTGTTTGGTAAATTCTGTGTTGCTGAAAATATATTTTTTTCGTGTAAGCGGTCAATAATGATCCGAGTTCCATCGTTTTAGCTACAGACGGGACAACTCGTGGCATCACAGAGCTAATCTTGCAATAGCAAACTGTCCTTCAGCTACTCCAGCAGCATGCACTATACAATCGTTTTGACCAGCTCGATCTAAAATAAGTGTATGTTTTCCTCCACGAAAAACTTTGTTATACTCTGGGCAAAATCTAATAGTGTACTTAACGGAAGCATCATCGTTATTTGGCAAGATTCTTAGGGCATATCCCTTGTTATATTGCCGTCATCGTAATCTTGTGGCCGCTAATCTTATTGCGGCTCCAATTCCCGCAGCATCAGCAGTAGCTGCATCGCCAATTAGATTATTGTTATCTGGAGCAGGATTACCTTCACCAGTGCGGAATTCGCTTGAAACAGCTGTCACAAATGAGGCATCTTTAAACCACATCATATTTGTGGCCACTGATCTCGAATAATCATCGCTGAACGAGATGATATTTAGTATTGTACTTGCTATAGGAAAGTGCATTGAAATAGCTTCCACGGTCTGATTGGCCAGTTGGTACCGTGCGCTTTTAAATAAACTCCAACCGTTATTGACAAGTGCAATATCATCGCCTACCGCAGTTAGTAATCGACCACGCACTTCTAACACCGCCTTGTGCTGCAATAGAAACACATCTCTTGTGTTAAAATATCTGACGCCAGCTTTGTTTGGTTCGTTTGAGTTTTCGTCGACATACTGGACATACTCGAATTCTGTCACCGTGTCGTTGGTATCATGTTCTTCGGCAAGATCGAGATAATTTTTAACTGACATTATTTATTTTATAATCCGCACAAAATTACAGCAACTAAAAATCAGCAGGAGTTATTATTTGACTTGTTTTCTTTACAAGTTTGCGTATTAACTCTTCACCACGCGGTGATAATAATTTTTTTGTTGTAGCTATTATAGCTCGTTCTGTTTCTTTTGTTGGTGCAATGTCTGATATTGCTCGTGTTATTTCCAATGCTGAAGGCGGGCTGCCTTTAATTTTATCAGCGATCTTTTGTCCTACTGCCGTGCCAGCAGTGCTAGCAATAGCTCTACCTGCGTCAAGTGCAATTGGTGCTACTTTACGCGCAATTCCTGGGATATTTTAAGCTATTTTTGTAAATATATTTCCAAAAAATCCACCTACAATTTTTCTTCTATAAACATTTTTTTCTCTCATCTTTGTTATTAAATTAGGTTTACAAAATTTACGCCGACAACTACGTTGTTGCGCGCCTACGCGTTGCGTAGGTGTAATTAATACGTAACAATTTCATTGTTAAGATCTATTTGTCGTCCTGATTGATCTGTTAGTTGTCATGTTATGCAGTAATCGGATAGTATATTATTTGTCGAGGAGTAATTTGAATCAAAGACCCAGGGTGGACATCTGGTAAAAAACTATAGATTGTTTGACCTTGTCTTCCTAAAGCTGAAGAAGACCTGCGCAATAGAGCAATTAATCAATATTGTGTTCACTTGTGTTATGTTAACTGGCAGATCTCCGTCATATGATACACTTGGTTCTGCAACATTGCCGTATTGTTGGTTTTTAAATCTTAATAATGATGCGATACTAGTCGCTGCTGAAAAATCGATTATCAAATTATTTTAATGTGATTATGGCCGGTAGCGTATTATAGTCTGGATTAAGTTCAAAATTGTCTGCGGCAGTATATTTTGCTATCAACTCTCTTATCATTTTGTTCAGATCAGTCATGTTATACGCTCCCTGTGGTATTCAAACTGATACCCAAGCACCAGAATTAAATGTAAGTCGTAACTGACGTTTAATTGTACATTTGCCATAGAATGCCATACTGTGGCAGAAATTAATCCGATTTCGTACCGTCTAGCAGGATCTAGTATTATCGATGGATTATAGTAGACAGAAAAGTTTGCGCTGTCAGTCGTTGTTTGTGATGAGTCGAGCAATAATGTTGTTGACATTATGTCAATGTTGTTAGATAAGATCGCTGTGTAAAATTTCGTACTCGTCTGATGTCAGTAATCTGCTCGATCTAAGATTATCTAATATATCTACAATTTCGTTGTCGATTTCATTGCTTTTATTACCTGCATCTTTAGATGAAATTAATAACAATAGCCTGTCAACCAGTTCGGCGTTTGATGTAAAAACTTTAGCGACAGATCCAGTGGTTTCATCTGGTAATATTTTAGGTCGTTCGTTTTCGTACTTATCAAATAGTCTTTTGAAAGTCCAACCATTACCATAACCTCCTGGTTTATTTCAATACTGCACTGCTGTTCGAAGCATTACTGTAGCAATGATTCCTTCTCTTATAATATCATGTGTTCCTAAAAAATCTCTAGTTTTTGTTAAATTTTTTATTTCTTGATCAGCACCTAACCCAGTTCTCAAAAGTTCTCTTAATTTTTTTGTTAAATCTTTATATTTTTCTTCTGGCCAATCTCGAATTTCGTCAATGTCTCCAATATTATGTTTACTAATAAAATTATCATATTTTTCATCTAATATTTTATCGCGTGCATTTTTTCTATAAAATCTTATCTGATCTTTGATAGACATTATTTCTATAGTAATTTCAGTCAATCTCTTTTGTTCTTCAGCTAATTCCTTAGTTCGCTCTGACACATCTTTTATAAACTTCTTTAACTTGACTGGATTAACCGTTGTTCTTGCTATTGCTTGTTGAAGTGCAAGTGGGTTGTTCATTAATCTGTCAAATTCAGCCTGTCGTGCATCAGGATCAGCAATGTTTTTCACAAGTCCTTCTACAAGTTTTTTAGTTTCTTCTTTTAATCTTTTTTTCAAGTAAACCTAACAAACCTTTTTCTTGTACTTTTTTTTAGTTCTTCTGGAGATAACGCAGATATCTCTGGTTGTTTGCCAAGTACTGCTTCAGTAACAGGTTTAAGAAAACCTGCGGCTGTTTCTTCTGCTTGAACTTGTCCTCGACGAGCTTCTTCCACTTTTTTTTCTTAAAAGCAGCTCGAGTTGTAATACATGTTTTTTAGTAATTCAATTTTTTGTTGATGCTTGTCCATTATTTATTATTTACACGCTCTATAAAATTCATCTATAGAAATGTCTCGATACAACAATGAAACATTTTAGCTGGATCACGCGCTAGTTTATCAAATAAAAAGAAATTGTATTTGTCTTGGTTGCTTGATGATATAGTTCAATAAATTTATCTTTTGTTACATCACCGCATTGCTCGTTTGCAATATTTCTCACATCAACATTATCTAGTCCTGGAAATAATATAAAACATCCCGCATTTCGCCTAATAAATGTGTCAGCGTTATAAAATCCTTGCGCGAGATAAATCGAATTACATTTGTTGTTACGCGATAATGAAAAATACGATTTAATCTTATTCATCTCCTCGTTGTTTAGAGGAATATCGTCAAATACAATTATTGTATGCTCGGACGAATCAAGTTCATCAACTGGAATTAAATCCTCTGGTTGTTTTATTAAAAATATATCATCGCCAGCGTCAAGCTGATTTCGAAGTTTATTGTTGCACTCGCTCAATAATTCGTAGATATCCCGTTGTGGGTTAATTGTGTAAATATATACCTTATAGTAGTTAAAGTTATCGTTAAGTAAGAGATTTAATAATAAATTTGTTTTAACAGAGCCTGTACGACCAACAATAAGATAATGACATTCTGGATGTTCGTTATTATGTTTATGTTTGATTAATCGTTAGGTGTCAAAATTTAATATCGTTGACTTCGCCATTGTTCTTATATAATTTTATGTTATACATTACATATAATATGAGTTATTACACAAAGTTTGGAACAGCACTTACGAGATCTGTTTCCGCTGACGAACCAACAATAACTGATACGTCATCATTAATATAAAAAAACCGTCGACACAATGAAAGGTAATTTATTAATGTCGAATCAGCGAGTACTTGGATTCGAATTAGATTATCCGCCACCAAAGGTCGATCTTACTCAAGCGGTAAGTTATTCACAACAAAAAACGATCGATAATAGCAAACTATCACTGACAGGAGGAATTTTAAGCGGTAACTTGGATATGTCAGGAAAAAAATAATAAATTTGGAAACCGCATATCCGCCAGCAAACTTAAATCAAACACAAGCAGTAAGTTATTTACAGTTGAAATATGTGGATAATAACAAGCTTGATAAAACTGGTGGAACGGTTACAGGCAATATTAATATGTCGAGTAAAAAATTATTAGGTTGGAAACCGTATATCCACAAGCAAATGTTGATAATACACAAAGCTGTAAGTTATGCGCAACTAAAATCTGTTGACGATAACAAGCTCAATAAAGCTGGCGACATAATGAGAGGTAACCTTGTAATGAGCAATTACTCAAGAATAACTGGATTACCAATAAATTTACCACCAGCTGATGATACCGACTTTATTAGTTACACTCAGTTAAGAGGAGTACTCGCCTCGTATTTAAGACAATCCGGTGGACCAGTGTCGGATAACATAAATATGAGAAACATACAATAACGATGATATATGTTCCAGTTAACCCTAATGATCTAACAAATAAAGCGTATGTTGACAGTCTGTCTAGTGCTGTAAAACTATTCAAAAACAATGTTGGGTATATTCCAACACTTTTTAAGGCAACTGATAACCGAATTGGGTTTGAGGTAAGCGCATCAACACATTAACCTGAAAATTACCCTAATTACGCCTTCTCTGATAGACAAGAATGGACAACTAACGGAGCAGTTGAACACTTTTGGATTAAAATTAAATATCACATTGCAGTTGCTATTTGGCAATTTCATTTGCGAGGTCGATTAAACTCTAGTGTTGGTCGAATTTATAATTGGCGATTAGAAGGATCAAACGATGATATTAACTGGACAACGTTGCATGATGCAACAAACAGGTATATTTCAATAACACAGTATTTTACGATTCCGACTGCAAATACCGTTAACAAGTACTTATATTTTCGAGTTTACGATGTCGCTGCTGAACATCTGTTTCCAGGATTGACAGCATTTCAAATATATAAACTCGATGATCAAATTTAATCTAACGTTGTATAATAAATGTCAGAACCACCAACAACCGTTGCAAGGGAATTTTATGATAATATTTTTAACAGCTATAAAGGTGATTTAAAACACATGATGGTAGCGACGAAACACGAACGGTGAATAAAATCGTACTTATGAAACGTCTTGTCACTGAATCATTTAACACTCAGTTACCAGAAGATATGAACAATTTTATTCGCGTTATCTATATGCGAGGACCACAGTTAATAGAAGCAATAGAAAACTTTGATATTATAAGCAGATATTGTCACCCTGATGATTGTCTAGAAGAGCAAACACAAGTTGAAACCCTGCTTAAAAATATTGCTTGAGCTTGACAAGGAAAATATTGATACTATAATTCAATCAAATCTGTTAAAAGCACGAGCTTATGGTACAAGAACACTGGAAGAAAGACGAATAAACGAGAATCATAGTCGTCTTGATAAACTAGCGGAAACCTATAGAATAAAAATAAAAAGAAACAAGCAGTTACACAATAGTTTTTCAAAACTACATATTTTTAAGCATCTTGGTATGTACTTCCACGACCAAGAAACCCTAGTTAGAATCGTTGGCATGACAGTGGATACGGAGTTAATTATTAAAGTGTACTCGAACGCAATTTTACCAATGATACGTAAAAAACCAGAATTCGATCCGATTATAGTTAACAAATCTCTAGAGATCATCAAAAATGTTGACAAGGAAATTGATAATTTCAGTGATGTTGAGCAAGAAAAGTTTTTTTTCAAGAAGTTAAACAAACAAAGTTGGAAGAAAAGATTGATTCTTATGAAGAAATAAGTGAAGAAGATGCTGTTTCACTTCCATCGCTCCAACTCTCTAGACAATGGTCATTACGAAATTATTACAATGAAATTGAGAAAATGCTCACAAAACCATACGAAGAAATTAATGCTGAAAGTAGCTTCTGTTATTGGTCTTCTCACAATTGAACGAGACAGACTCCGAAAATTAATGCTAATAGATTTCATAGTCGCATACGCAATTATCAGACAACATCTTGTTCTCAAAAATTTTACGTTTGATCAAATAAGCGTGGTACTAGGGTTTATTGATGAAACAGAAAGAGAATACGGTAATTGGTAAATAAAACAGACTTCTATGAACGTGAGGTAGAAAACACGTTTGACTCCTACAGTTGGTTAAAGAAAAATGAAGTATTGACAATTGAGCGGTATAGAGATACTTCGTCAGATGTTTATGACAAATATAGAGATTTTATAGCTGATCCTAACAATAATAAGTTTCGTGAGTTTCTTGATTCAATTGTTGGTACTAGAACGTTTGTCATTGTATAAATATTGTAAACGAATATTGTATAATGAAAAAACAGATCATCGATTTCAATCATATGCAATATTACAGATATTATCGTAAAAGACTTTGGTGCGTAAAACAATGTTACAATTATTATAGTAGAGTAATATCATATTTACCACTGCTAATCACCATCTCTGGTATAATTTCAAGTGTAGCATCATTAAACCAGTTTTTGTTAATAATATCCGGTGTTGGTGTTTCTCTTGCAACAGCGTGTAAAAAAATTGATCCTCGACTTGAGACAAAAACAATGCCTGCAAAACAGCGAGTATCACTTATGAAAGATTGTTTGATCAGATACGATCTTATTTGCGAGGTATAAAATATGATATGAATGATTATTGACAGTATGTTAACAGATATTCTGCCAATGAGAGTCAGCAGGTATGAAAAAGATTATCATAAAATATGGTTATGTTAGTAGTAATAGTAATAGTAGTAAATGAGCTGTTTCTATCTCAGAGACCCCCTACCCCGACAAAACCTATTTTGTCAAAAATATGCTAGAAAGCCTTATCATATAAAGTCATTATTTTGAGCTATAAAAGGCTGCTGATAAAAATGTTAACATAGAAGGGTTTTGGAGGGGTAGGGGGTCTCTGAGATAGAAACCTCATTTGCTACTACTATTACGTTTTTTATCATTTTTATGAGCACAATTTACCGACACTGCCCACGATGCAGCTGTGAAGATCAATCTTGGGATATTTTAAACACATTTGTTGTCCTTGTCTAATGAACAGCAACAACACAAATGGGCAAAATGGGAGTCGTCCTATTTTTATGTAGTAAATGAAATAAACCATGAAATATGACAAAGAAAATGCAAAAGAATATTTTCCGTCTTAAAACCTTTTAAAGACCTTGTTGGGTCCAGTCATTTTTGTCAAAAATGAACTAAACTATGATTACTGTTTTCTTAAGGGTTATCGTTATCAGTCACAGTATTACTATTTTCAACAATGCTGCAATTTGTAAACACTGCCGTCTGTCAGATTTGAAATATCAAAAAATTAAGGTCAAGCCAGTTATCTACATATGCATCAGTTTTATAGAAACATTACATGCAAATTTACTTATTTCACGTCTGTATTTTTTTACGGATTCTTTCAATTCATTTGAAGTAAACTAGATGCTTTTGGTGATTGACCTATATATAGATGTAGTCATTTACCTTTTACAACATTTTAGGTTAACAAATATTGGAAAGTAAGCCTTGAGATGTTACAAAGTTGGTCAAGAGAAGAATGTTGGAACGGTTTTGATTTATTCCCACCATAAATGAGAAGAATGTTCGCACTGTTTGGGTATATTACTAATCTAACTGAGAAGAATATTGTGACTGTATTGGTCTATACATACCCTAACTGAGGGTGATGGTGGGAATGTTTTGGTGTATGCCAACCCTAACTAAGAAGGCTTAGGGAACTGTTTTGGTGTATGCCCACCCTAAATGAAAAGGATGGTGGCACTGTCTTGGTGTATGCCAACCTAACCGAAACGGATATTGGAATTGTTTTGGTGTATAACCCTAACTGAGACGAACTGTTGGATTGTTTTGGTGGGAAGAATGTTCGGACTGGTTTCTTTTCTAGTACTATACTCCTGCCGTAAGTGTTACATTTGTCACCAACACACACACACACACACACACACACACACACACACACACACACACACACACACACACACACACA